>JBBPTB010000071.1:0-46147 GCA_038093875.1 Boletus tylopilopsis | reverse complement strand
CGCTGCCGCAGTGCCGACTCCTGCGATGCCCCCGGTTCCACCCGTACAGGATCCCGACGATGCAAACAAGGATGACGACGATGCCGATAAACCAAAGACATCCCCCACTTCGGGTCGGTCCAGAGGCAATCGAAGCGCCGCTATGGGCTCCGATGAATGGGCACGCCAGAGAAAAGACAATCATGTACGCTCATTTTCCCCGCGTCCTCAATCCCGCGCTCACCCTCGCATCCAGAAAGAAGTCGAGCGACGACGCAGGGGAAACATCAATGAAGGCATCAATGAACTCGGTCGCATCGTGCCGAATAGTTCCGGCGAAAAGGCCAAAGGAGCGATCCTTGCTCGCGCCGTACAGTACATCCATCATCTCAAGGAAAACGAAGCGCGTAATATCGAAAAGTGGACTCTGGAAAAATTATTGATGGACCAAGCGATGGGAGATTTGCAGGCACAGCTGGAAGAGATGCGAAGACTGTGGGAGGAAGAACGTGCCGCGCGACAAAGAGCCGAGACCGAGCTAGAGGTTCTCCGAGGAGTTCCTCAGGGTGCCATCGTCTCCGCCATCGGTGCCCCACCACGGCCACCTTCCCAGCCTGCCCCGGCAAACTTTAGGTCACGTTCTCGATCCGCCGAGCACCAAGAAGGGGCATCCGCAAACGAAACGCGAACAGAGGGCGAGCAGAGGCTAGACGAGGCCGTCGTCGAGTCCACGGACAGACCCGGAAAGAGGCAGCGGGTCGATTGATACGTTTTTATTAACTTATTATTATGGCGTTCGCTCACTGGAATTCGCTCATCTTGTACGTCGACTTATACAATGTGTACTACATTTTGTACTTGGCTGCCGAAATGTACGATGTGATCGGTACTTTGGGCGTGCGTGTCGACGACCCTGGATGGCACGAAGATGATCACTCGATTTGACCCGACTCCAACGCGATTCCAGAGTGACCCTGGCCGTCCATGCCCGGACGCGCCTGACGTATGCAAACACCCTCCCCGACCCCACCGGGCCTCGTGCAAAACCATTTTCCCCTATAGAACCACAGATCGATCAAACCCATAACGTCAATTCAACACAAACTCTGATCCTTGGCTATCATCTTCCTACGATCACACAGAATCTGATTTGAGAGATAAATTACAAGGTTACACGTTACAAACTAAACACGCTTCTGATGATCACGACGCCAGGGACGTCCTCGATGTACTCCACCGTGCGTTTTCGAAACACGATCGTCATCCTCCTTGGTAATCTTCAGGCTCGACATGTCCCGTCCTGTGATTTAGACGCGGGTGTGGATAGCACGCCTCTCCGACGTGGCCACCCCAATTGAAATCCAACAATACAATCCTGTCTACACCCCGGCTTTGATGTACGTCGCCGTGAACATGACCACTGTCGTGCATCGATCCACTGATCTCGACGCTGAGCGTGAAACGGACGACAAAGACGCAAGAGGTTCCCCCTTCAGGTGTTCCATCGCGACGGCAAGGATGCCTCCCTGAACGTCTTTTCAAAGGTAAGCAGCTCCGGAGCGTAACCCAGGATGGCACAACATGCGTGCACCGCGGAACGCATCAACTTGATGACGTCGAAGGAGAGGCTGTGTAGACATCAGTGGTCTTTTTTCCATGAATCCGGTGATCTGCAGGTCGATGGATTCGATCCGCGTTGCCTCTTGATCAATACTTGCGATGACAGCGCTGAAGGCGGGATACAGCTGGCGGCGGTCACCCCCTCCAGTAGACAACCAGAGACCGGTTGTGAGAGGTACATAAACGACTGGGCCAACATATGCTACGGCAAAGAATGGGATAGCAGGACCTGTCGAGAACCAGCCCCCAGGAACATTGTCAACATTGACATACCAACAACAGTTATGCCGAGGGTTGGCAATCTTGACCCATACAGCAGTCAGCTCGACTATCGGTATCACGTTGCCCCCAGAATGCAGGGAAATATTTCTGTGATAAAAGAATATATCACTTTGTGCACGAGCACGCTCACCTTGGCGAACCACTTTGACACAGGGAAGCTCGGCAATTTGAGGGTACGTCAATAAACGCAGCGAATAGATCAATGAACTTGGGGAAGCAGTTGACGCAGGACCTAATTCCCCAGCTTTTCTGTTCTGTGAGGACTCTCGCCATAAAATGCCGAGTCAGGTTCATTCTCCAACAGTGCAGGGATTTTCTCCTTGATTATATGCAGAAGGGAATTTGGCGTATCGCCGCTGGGAATCCGGAGGGTAAGGTCACGGTCAAAAAAAAAAGCCTGTCAATGACAAGGGATCATTCCAGTTACAACCGACAGTACGTACTGCGGTCCACAAGGTGAAGATAATTCTCCCTCGGGTTTCCTCCGAATATGTTTTGCAATCGAACGGAAAGGGAACAGCCGCGGCTCTCCGAGAGTCCGAGATCGGATACGGAATAGACTACTTACCCAGAGTGAAAACCAGACCATTCGTCTCGAGTGCCAGGCCGCTTTTTTTTTTTTGCAAGATAAGCTGTCTGAAGTGGTCGACATGCGCCTCAGGCGACACCTCGACTCGAGTGACGACTCCGAGATCGTCATGGGGTAAAAGATTGGACTCTCGTGAAAGTCGGAGCTCAAAACGCTGGATTACATTGACTAAAGTAGATCGTTGCTTATTAGTATAATCACTCTTCACTACTAGAAATAGAGACCTCAGGCTCTCCGATGCCCTTCAATATCCCTCTGAAAACACGGTCGTCGTCCTCCTTGGTAATCTCCAGACTCGACATATCCCGTCCATTCGTCAGTTGGGGATGCAGATACGGGGTTGGATAGCACGCCTCTCCGACTTTGCCTCCCCAGTCGAAATCCAGCAACACGATCCTGTCGTCCAGACACCAGATATTTGGCTCACGCAAGTCGCCATGAACATAGCCCGCCTCGTGCATCTTTTCGATCGTCTCTTGCAACTCGCAGATCCACTCCTCTCGACGTTGGTAGGAAATGGTCGGCCAAATGGATCCAAGAGTCTGCCCCGCCAAGTATTCCATCGCAACGGCAAAGATGCCTCCTGGGAGTCTTTCAAAGGCAAGCAATTTTGGAGCGCGGCCGAGGTCGGCACAGAATGCATGCAGCTCTGCTGAATATGAACGTGTCAGCTTGAGGATGAGCTTGCCACTCGAAGAAGAGGCCGTGTAGACATTCCGGGAGAGATCTTTTACCACGAATCCGGTAATCTGCAAGTCAATGGACGAGCTGAAATCAGGGTATCTGGCCAATCTGTTGATCTGTGGGTAGAATGGTCGCTCGATCGGCGCAGGTGGACAGAGATAGTCATTGAGTCGTTTTCCCTCTTCTTCGATACTTGCAAGAAGGACGAATGCGGCATTAAAGGCGGTGTACAACTGGCGGTAATCACTGCCACCACACTCGACCGGGAGACACCAGAAGCTGGTCGTGAGTGGTACATAAATGACGGAGCCAACGTGTGCGAGACCAAAGAATGTGATGGTAGAACCTGACAGAATCAATACCAGGCCACCCCAAGGGAGACGGCACTATACGTACCAATAATGGTTATACCGAGGGATGGCAGTATTGACCCCTTAACCGCCCCTGGGCTGTTCTCAGCAGTCTCCTTAACTATGCGGCTGTAATAGCCAGCCAGCTCAACTGCTGGGATCGAGTTTGCACTCTTATTCCTGCAAACCACTACAATGCACGGACTAGCACGCCTCCCCATAGTAGAGTGGCCGCCAGTGCTTGGTAGAGTAGCCTTGGATGACCGGATCAAGTCATGAGCGACAGTACATGGGAATATACTATTCAGAATGTCCAGAGCATCCCAACATCTTGAATGGTCGTTGGGATGAACTTTGGACATGGCGTCCACAAAACGATCAATTTTGATTTTCTTACTGAAGTTAGGTGCTCCACAGTTGGATGTGTAGGCAGCGCGCCAAACATCGAGGAATTTGCCGAACCCATCAAATAACACCTCGATGGGCGGGAGGTCCTTTTCGAGGAACTTGTCAGGGTGGTCTTCATGTTCATGGTAGTCAAGTAGGCGCTCAGAGCTACTGGCTTGCAAGGAACGATAATCCTCTTTGTCATCCAGTTTCCGTCGTTTAGTAGCCCTTTCGACGAGGTCCCAAGTCAGGTGATGTTTCCGCTCTGCAATCGCGTGACTTGAGAGGATCACTGGGTGCACACGAGCATGCTCACCTTGGAAAGCCACCCTGATACACGGAAATTCGGCAAAGGCCAAGTCGTTGAAAGCAGTGAACAGATCAACGTCCTCGGGAAGTGGTTGACCCTCTGTCACGGTTGCAGGAGTCGCTCCCCCGCGTTTTTTGTAAGAGGTCTTGAAAAGGACCATGTATTCCCCCAAGGTCCGGATTGTCTCCTTGATTCTACGCAGAATGAATTCTGGCGTATCGCCTTGCTTCACCTTGGCGTCAAAAATTTGACCTGCGCTGGGCACCCAGAAGGTAACTCTCAAAGGAATGCCTGTCGATGACAAAGGGTCAACAATGATTCCAGCTACAACCGATACATACCGCGGTCCACCATCACAAGGTGAAGACGATCATTCTTTGGTTGTTCTTCGAAGATACTCTGCAGCGAACGGAGAGGGGACAATGGTTCTCCGAGATCGGATATAGACAGTTTACCGAAAGTGATACCAGGATCACCCGAGTCCATAGGTACGGAATGCTCCGGGGGGAACATGTAGAGATCTGCATCAATCATGGGGCTCTGACTACGTACTTCTTGCAGGATGAGCCGCTTGCAATGGTCGACATCCGCATCAGATGACACCTCGACTGCAGAGATAGCGCTAAGATCGCCAACATGCTTTCGGTAGTAGTAGAACAAGGAGAGGTTGGAGGGCATTGTTGTCAAATGAAGGTGATGGTGGCGGAGTGGCAACAAGAGCTAGGAACGTCCCCGATCAGAGTTAGTGTCTACACAATGTGTACTACAACATGTTGCACTTGGCCGCCGAAACCATGTTGGCATGCTCAGCGTCCCTGGGTGGCACGAGTCTGACCCAACTTGAAGTACGATATCAATGAATCGATCAATCCGGCCCTGGATTCAATTGGCTAGTCATCACAGAAGCATCTTGGTTCGGTCGCCCCCTGACAGGGCTACACTGCCAAGTCCATATGCATGACGTATGCAAAAAACCTTCCCAATCGCGACCGGGCTTCATGCAAGGCCCAGTCCGGCTCGGAGCTCGTCCGCAAGTTCGTCCGCTTCTCCAGTCTCCGTACTTGCCGCTTTTGCTTCTCTTTCTTCGACGAGACATCTTTCACATTGGCAGGAACCAAACCCCCATTCGAGCAGCTTTTTGCGACGCTCCCTGTAGTCTTTACGTGGGTCGACGTAGGTGATGAGCAGCTCTTGTCCAGGTTCGATCGCGGCCCTGGCAACGACTGTGATACGCGAGAGTGCACTGTGCTGATCGAAATGGCGTACGGAGATGTTTGGCGTGCACGCATGATTGAGATGGGAGTGGAGTGTGTAGAGCCCCCCATGTGCTTCGAGATCTAGGGGCGTCCATTCATTCAGCCACAGGGGGAAGCGGGGATAAGCCACACAGGGGCAAGGCAAACTCACTCAGGCTCATGCGACCTAACCCACGAAGGAAGGCGTCATACTCGAACAAATCTCGTTGCAGCGAGTCCGGAACTGGCTTCTTGAGCATCTTGGCGAGCCTTTTCTGCTCGTCTGGTGTTTGGGGTGATTTGAATGTGGAGAGGTACAGCTTGTGAGCATTTTTCCAGTTTTCATGGTCAGGCTCTGCGCGCTTATCACTTGTGCGTGCAATGGTGAATTAGGATAAAGCCGGGCAGACGGGAGATACGAAACACACCGAAGTGCTCGGAAACGTTGTTCCATCCCCAGCTCAGCAAAGCCCTGCACGACTTGGAAGTCCTCGTGTAATGTACCGTCATCCTTTTGTGCAGAGAGTAACAGTCTGCTGGTGCACTGTGCGAGGGCGTGAAGTGCCATCCACTCAAGGTTGCGTGCAAACTTGAGGAGAGCGACCGACGCTGGGTTACGGGCAGGGCAGAGAAGTGGGTGGACTTTATCTGATTGTACTCGACAAAGACGATTGCAGAACACGGCAGGGCATGACGTTGAGGTCGACGACGCGGAACACGGTAAATGGATCGACAAGCGGTTCCCCAGTGGGGTTGAGCAGAACGCACAGGCTCTAGAGGACTTTTGGAAGTCATAAATATCCCTGTCATGATCAGCGGTCAAACAAGAATCTGACAGCTCTGGAATACAAGCGCACCACTCTGGCGCTAATATGAATGGATCTTCCTTCCACACGACTTCGCCTTCGGATATCTTTTCTGTAGCGACGAGACCTTTGCCTTTCACTGGATTAAAGTGATGCACCTTTATCCTGCTGCTCCATTTCGTCACATCCAGACTCTTGTTGAGACGGGAAACGGGGTAAGGACTCGGCGGTCCGATTACGTTCTCAGTAGTGATGAGCCTTTCGCTCTGTAGGATCTTTCGGACACGTTTCTCACTGACGGACCAGGTCGGATTGGCTTCGAGGAGCAGGGCATGAATCTTGGCGATGCCGAGGGTTGGGTTTTCTTTCTTGAGTGCAATCAGTGCGGTGCGGAGGTCTTCTTCTGCCACTGCGATCCGTGCCATGAGCCTTGTATCGATGGTGGGTTGATGAGCGAGAGTGCCATGATGAGGTGGTTTCGCGGAGTTGTACATACACACTTTCAATGGATCAACAGGGGAAAGTATGGGTTCCGACAGTACCACAACCTTCACTTCTATACCCTTCCAGGAAGACTTTTACCGCTTTCGCCGTAAAAAAAAATTATGTGTATTGCTAGATTCTGGGGTATGTTTTCATGTTACGTCGCCCATCTTGAGACTCTTGAATACAGGATTTAGTCAAAACCTGCATGACACGTATTCAACTCGCTGCTACGTCGAATGAAGCGATCCTTCGTGTTGGAAGTCCTTTCGACATCTTTCCAGGATGGGCGCGCCTGAAACGGCCTGATGGCTGCTAATAATTGGTCCACTGATATTCTATCGTACTACTTTGGCAAGTCATTACCAGTTGGCATTTCGTTCGTCTCTAGAATCCATTACTAGACATTGACTATCATTGTGCATAGTACCAAGGCAAAAGCGGGGAATACGCGCCACCGTTGCTTCCCCCGATCCCCTCCGGTCCCTTACATGATTAGAGGGGGGGATTGCCTGTATAAAAGGTGCCCCGTCGGTCACAAGATCACGCTCACCTGCCATCCCTCGACCTGTAAAAGTTCGAAATGAAGTACACTCCATGCATTGCAGTCGCCGGGCTTGCGGCATCTTTCTTCAGTTCTGTATCTGCACAGACCCGGAGCTCGACGTGGTGCGCGACAAGTATTTAATTGTGCGTGGAACGCCATGTCTGACCGTACATGGATAGGTGCGGGAAGAATTTCATGCCCAATCAGACTGTTGTTCCGCCGGGTGGCCGGTTTCAGCTGCCTGCATCCAGCAACGAGCCTCTCGTAGCATTCCGCTGTGCACCAGCCTTCCGACCCTATCTCGAGGAGGACGCGAAGGACGCCGCCTTTGTCATTGACACCCCCATCGTTTACCAATATATTCAAGGTGCCTCGCCTATCACGCTCCCGAGTTCTGGGCATGATTTGGCGGAATGCGATGATCTTGGTACGATGGATGTCCAGATCAGCATCGAAGATCATACTTTTTCCAGGCAAGGAGTCCCGCTGAACACCGCAGGATACGAGATTTCCGTGGATATCAGTTTTCTCTCCGCGCAAAAGACCAGCTATAACGTTACCTGCCATGCTACGTATCACAACGAACCGACATCGTCACCCACCAAGCAGTACTTTTCGACCAACACGTCGCTTCTTTACCTCCCAGACACCAAGGGCTCCGTGGTGAAGACTGACTTGCGGACGGGCGCGTTGTGGGTGCGACCTGCTGATGGGCAGGGTGGTGATTTCGAGCCGTTTGTTCCCCAGGGATTCTATGTTTCGTTTGACCAGCACCTCGCGAAAAATTTGTCGCTCACCGACAGACTGAAATCAGAAGGGTTCAACACCGTAAGGTCCATCGTCGATCTGCTGGGGTGCCAAGCTCATCCCTTGTCAGATTCACCCGATCCCTCCCTACGATAATACTACACTATTGGAGCAAGTCCTCTGGAGAACCGCGGAGCTCGGAATTTACTTGGTTTATGATATGCGGTCGTGAGTTATCGATTGGACCGTTTCCGCTTTCACCCCTTGCCGACCTTTTTTTTCGGGTTTTTTTAGGAATTACCAGAACTTGACTGCCGTGGCTGAGCAAGTGAAAGCTTACAGTTCTCTTCCCAACCTTCTCGTTTGGGAAACCGCGCACGAACCTGACGGGAACTCAGATCCCTTTGACGCTCCACATAGGGCGTATAATACAATTTATGAGATGGATGGTTATCATCCAGTCTCGATCGTGTTGAACTGCGAGGTAAGGCATAGATCCGTCCCATCGAATTGGTCGGGTGTCACAAACTAAGTCTGTTTGAAACGTAGGACTACAACTTTTCTCCCTATGTACAGGGTGCCGATATCGTGCTCGAGGACGTATACCCCGTCGGCATCAATGCTACTTTCTCGCCTGTATGGCATACCGAATGTACGCCCGACTTTGGTCACTGCGGTTGTGATGGCTGCACGGGGAGCATTCATGACATCACGGCTCGAGTCCAGGCCTACAGGGACAGGCTCAACATCCTCGGTTACGATCGTAGCAAGACTGTATGGACGACGCCTCAAGCGATCGGCAGTGGACTGTGAGTTGTCTAGGATAATTCGAAACACCTGTACTGACGCGACGCAGGTACTGGAACACGACTCCGACGGGCGAACAATGGGCTGCGATGGGTATGACCTCTTTCAGCCACGGCGCGACGGGTACGCAACGCCGTCGCTCGTTCGGAAATACACGCTCACGCCTCGGGCAGGATCGATCTCTTTCCAGTACCCGACTACGACGAGAAATGGGACGACCGTCGAGGGAACGGCGACCCGCTTTACTGGCGTCATCGCTGAGGCAGTCCAACCGTTCCTGGTGAACCCCGAGGTCACGCGTGGGGCGTTGAGCGTTGACGGGGTGGATGTTGGTCTCTGGTACAATGACACGGCGTGTTTGCTTCTCGTCGCAAGTTTCAACGCGTCCGACGTCTACATGTCGTGGGCCGACATGGGCTTTGGAGAGGTGGGAGAGGTGACGCAGGTCTTTACCATAGGACAACAAGCGAGCGGGACCGGGCTCAACTCGACGCCCGGGGGCATTGGTATCTACACGGCGACGCTGACAGCCTAAGTGTCGTATTTCGTGCTTTATCCTATTGTGGACGGTCGGGCACTTGTCCTCACCGTGGGTGTCCCGATGCATGACATCTGGGTGCCGACATGGAACAAACTTTGCCGCGTAATTATATGGGGCCATCGGTCATTGTTCCCGATTGTATTGTACCTGCCCACTCAGGTTCGTGTATGACTCGATGGCGTTCGCTTGCCAGTGACTGATAGTGGCGTCCCTTTCGATCGGCGATCCCCACCCTGCATCGTCCCCACTGAGGTTCATTGGCATCACTGGCGTCGCCACTCGGCTGAGCTGAACTGGTTCAGCTCATTGTTGCACCGCCACCGTTATTAGCCCATACACTTCCGCCAACAGCTTCATATCATGTATTGAACGTGCGTCTCCTCTGGTGACGAGCAGGAAGATGTCGGCGGAGGGATAGTTCCCCGCGGGGTCACCCCAGGCTCACTGTGGCTGACGAGGTACACTCTTGTCAGCGGCTGACACGCCATGTCGTCATAAAGAGGCATCTACGTGCGTTTAACCCAGGTATTCTTCCCGTCAGCCAACAAACCCCAAGTTCCCCAACGTGCTAACAACGCATCGACCTCGACTCGAAACACATACGCGTATTATCTCACAATTGCAATGGCTACATCGGACGCGATCGGCGTTACATCTGGTGCACGTCGAGATCCTGGAGACGCAGACGCATGGAAGGTGTTGCAAAGGGTCGCCGATGCGTTTGACAATCCTGGGCAGCTGAGCAAGGTAGACAAGGACGTCTTGTTTGTGGTGAATGTCGTCCGGTCGCGACAGTTGTTAACCGTAAGTATGTCCGATGCTGAGCGCGGGTTGGACGCGCTGACCCAGTCTACAGAGTAACTCGAGCATGTGTCAAGATGGATCGTGGGATTCGTCGTTGGACAGTAGCTTTGATGAAGATCTGGAAGTGGTCGAGTTGGGGGACGTGAGTGGATGGGAGCGCGACAGTTCGTATCCGTACGCATCCAGAGGGCATCGATCGCGCCGAAGCTTTTCAGAAAAGATTTTTCGCAAGGTGCGTCTATGCAAACTTCTCAAGCGCGAGCTGATTGGGTAAGTGTAGGACGACGGGATGTACGATGTGACCAAGATGGTGGGTAGCGTAACGGGACGTGCTGGTCGTGACGAGTGACTGATTTCGTCACGTCAGTTGTTGGCGAGCAGTCCGTTGGACCGCCTCGACCGGCTGGCTAGGACGGAGTTGAAGAAAACGGGATGGTTTGAACGACCGTGCGTTTTCCCTGGCCGCGATCTGTCTCATTCTCAACGGGTTGATCGTAGGGACAAGTGGAGCGTGAAGGAGTTGGGATTGCAAATAGTGCCTCTGCCTGCGACGCCTCCCAAGACGCCAACCAAGGGTACTCGGGAACGTAAAGCGGCCACACAGAATGGCGACACGCGTCCGTTGTGTACCCGGAGGGAGGTGTGCAAGGAACAACGCGACACCACGACGCCATCACCCCATGATTCGTATCTGGCCGACTTTTCGCCACTTTCATATGAGACGTCGAGGCTATCGCGTAAGGACACGACGGGGATGAGGGCATCACGGTTTTCCGGCGCGCTTCATTCTCAGACTCGGCAGCAAGGACGTGGGGGGTTTGGGCAGGTAGTGCGCAATTTTGTCAAGCGGATGTTACCACCATCGTCGTCGGGTGTTGATCGTGATGGTGGTGGTAAGAGGATACTAGAGACGACGCCACGTAGCGATGGGTCGGGTGGTAGCAGGTGGACGTTTGCATCTGCGGGTAGTTGGAGTCTGGATTACGAAGGAACGAGCAGATGGTGGGAAACGCTTTGGTTCAGGGACATGTAGTCAATCGGGGAGTCGCATGCCACCACCAGTTCTTCTCTACCATTCATGCCCTACTCCTACCTCAGCCCGTCTCAGAATACGACCTCTCGTTTTACTTCTCTAAACGTGTTCAAATTCAAGTCAGGTAACGTATCTTTTTTTTTTTTTCGTCGGTATACATTTTTTTTTACAAGTGGTGACATATAGATGCTGCGCCACCGCTCCCTCCCAAGGATCTCTACAACAGGTCTCTCTTTAGCCGCTCTGCAGCCTCTCTCAGTCCAGAGTCAATCTCGGGTCCCTTTGAATACGGAAAACGTCTCCCGAGCCCAGGTCCAAGGACAGCCGCGCCTTCGCCTGCCCCATCCGCGTACACGGGCTCCTTTTATCGCGCGGGAGGCGATTTCCTTGCCAGCCCTTCCATGGATGGAACTGACTCGAGCGGTTCCTGTCCAGCCAACCTCGACATGTACCTCTTGCACGGCGCAAACGCGAGTTCCTACACGATGCCTGGCACCCCCGGCGTGAAACCCAAAAAGAAAGGGTTCCATCTCGCCAGCCTTGCCAAGCGGAACAAGTCAAAAAAGGATCTCTCAGACACAGCCAGCGCCTCCGGCAGTGTCGCCAGGAGCACCAGCGTCAGCGAACAGGACGTCGCATCAGAAGGAGACGAGGGAATATCGATGCCTTGGAATTTCCAGGTGGGCACCGTATTCCCATCACGCTATTCTACGCGTCTTACCTTGGCATCTCGAATAGCACAACATTCACGTCGACGAGGGGTGCGTTCCTTGCCTCTTTTTCGCGCATATACTGACTCTTCGCGTTCAATCAGGTACATTGGCCTTCCACCCTCCTGGTCTTCTGCCCTCTCTCAAGTTGGGTTCGACGAGGACGAGATTGCCGCCATTCATGCTCGTCGCAGAGCAGCAGCAACAGGCTCTGTTCCAAATACTCCATCAGCCAACGGATTCACCACTCATTTTAACCAGTTGCCCGCGACAGCTCCGCCTGTGCTTTTGGACCCCGTCCCGCGCTCTACGAGTCTAGGGAAAGGACGAGACGTCCTCACGATCCATCCACCCTCAATATATTCCACCGCGAGTACCGATATTGGTCCTGCCAGCACTGTTGGCCCCGCGCCGTCATCACGGGCACCCTCGTTCTCGATGAAGTCGTTTGTGAGTTCCATTAAAAGTTCACTGACGAGTGACTCCGCGAGTACGAAAGAGGGGGTCGGTGGCTCTGGGAGGGTCGAGGAGTCGGAGCAATACGTGTTTGTACACGAAGACCAGAATGGGGATCAAGGGATCGAGCCCCATCCTTTCGATACGGCAAGCGTGGCTTCACACAACACTCAACGTTCAAGGAAACAGGTGATCATCTTCCCTGTGGTTTCGCGTCGTAACATTCATGTGTGTTCTCTCCAGGGACAATTGACCCCTCGAATGACTACTTTTCCGCAAATTCAAGTACAGCGGACCCACTCAGACTCTGGGCATGCATCACTTCATTCCTCCACATCCCATGCACCATCTCCGCTTGTCCACTCCCCATCCCTTCCCGTATCTATTCCCCCACGTGGATATACGTACTCTTCTCCGTCGCCTTTCCAGCCCCTTGCTAGTGCAGGTTCACGACAAGGGACATCCTCAGCGCCGCGGACACCGCCTAGGAGAGTGTACCACGTCGCGAACCCATCGGATTCTTACGATGATACAAACTTTACTGAACCTCCACCCGCCTATGTTTCACCCAAGAGGGATGTATCTATACCGAGGAGAGAGAAGGATGGTCTTGCACTTTCAGCTCCTCCACCTCCACCCAACAGACCTATCCCCCCAGTTCCTGCGGAAGAGATGGTAGCCGAACCGTCTGGCTCCAGCAATCATGACAAGAGACTAGAAGATCAAGACGTGACGGTGTCTGATACGACAGGCCTTCTCTCTGCCAGCGACATTCCCGCAACAGCCGATGAAGTTTTGGATATTTCATCCTATTACAGCGATAACTCCGTTAATGGAGGGGACGCAGTGATCGATCTACTCCAGCAAGCGAGCGTGTTATCCCCGACACCCCCGTTGGCGATCGACAAGAGACTGTCCAAGTTGGCAACGCTGCCGCCTCGGGTATCTCTCCACCAAGAGGACAGCCTGGAGGACTGGTCTAGCTCATTGTTCAATGTGATTGGGAAGCGATCAAGCATTCTGGTCGATAGCGTGAATGAGAAGCGGTCAACCATACGACCCATGCCGCGCGTTGCTGTAACTGCCGCAGAGACGTCCTCCAATCCCTTGTCGCCGGAGACAGTGGCGCCGAGTCTACCGGATATCTCATTTGGAGCCAACCTCACCCTTGGGTCCCACGCGACAGACGCCATCGAAGAAGACGGTGAACAAGAGCAGGCGCAGGAAGTTGTTCCTGAAGGTGCCGCGAAAGAACAAGACGTAGACGCTGACACAGCGACAGCGGTAGAGGAGGAGGCGATGGAACTGGATGCGTCCCCAGCTGCCCTTTCGATTCTGCTCCTTCCCTCCCTTGGCCCCAAAGTTTCATCTAAAGAACTTGACCCACCTATGTCTGCGCCTCCCTCCCCACCCAAATCGCCACGCAGAGTCAGCGTGGACAGCATTCCGCCCTCTCCACCACCAAAGCCCAAGCGCAAACCTGCACCCCTCATAGTGGCTCCAGCAATCACCCTTGCACCTCCCAGAACGAACGTGATAACGGGCATATCTGGAAAATCCCCTGTCAACTCACTTTTCAGCGCAAAACCGCAACCATTACCTATCCCTATCCCTCCATCGCAGATCCGTGCGCAACTCCGCCCTCCGCCACCCAAGTCTCCTCACCCACCACCTACATTACCATTACCCCCACTAAAACGACTACCATATCAGCCCAACGTCCCACCTTCCCCTCCTACACACTTTCCATCATCCCCAGCTCTGTCGCCTCGAAAATTCCTCCAGCACGACTCCACCTCAGGTGCATCATCATCGGATTCCCGCCCCTCTTCATCTCAGACTCTTCTTCCTGTCCGTGCGAACCCCGACCGCGATTCAGACCTTTCAACGATTACGGTGACACCGGCAACGATAGCAACGGCCAAGACTGAGGTGGTCCGAACGGCAGTTGCGAGCGTCATCGATTCCGATTCTGTTCCATCAACTTCTGGACGGGAAAGTGTTGTTTCTACCGCGGTCACCGAGTGTCCGACCTTGGCGTCCGACCAACCTGATACAGGCGCGGAGTCGCCACGTGCACAGGAAGGTGAAGAAATACCCGACGATGCCATGACGTCCGAAACCTCGGTATCACTCTTGCGCGATGGTGCACAATCAAAGTGGCCGACACCTCCACCGCCTCCTGTTGAGCTGGAAGTGGATTCGACGCCTCCCCGTATGTCGAGGTTTAGGACGACCTCTCTTGGACGTGTCACCCAGTTACAAGCAATGAACAGCACAGTGACGTCACCTACCAACTCTCATTTCTCACATGGAAGCTCATCCAGCTGGACGAACGAGAGTACGCCGTTGACGACACCCAATGGAGCCAACGGGGTGTCTCCTTCTGTATTGTCAAACGGTAAGGGTGGCTTGGCCGCGGAGGCGAGATTGCTCAGCTCGACGATGGACACCTTTGGAGGCGTCGAAGTCGAGGATGACGAAGAAAGTGACTCTTCCGACTCTTCAGAGGGACCCGTGTCGGAATCGCTACCAACACCGCCCTCCACGCACCCGCTTCTGGCGCAGTTGCATCCCTACGTCTCACCCCGTAATCCGTTGTCCTGTTTCACGAACCTCGTCGAGATTGCCGAGGGTGAGAGTGGTTCTGTGTTTGCCGCCCGCGTCGCCGCGGATGCTTGGTCGCGGGAAGGACAGGACGCCAGCATCGAGAGGCCTCCGCCGTCAGGCACGCCACACGTTGCCATCAAGCGAATACCGCTACCACCTGTTGCTTATTCGCCATCCTTGACCGATGACTCGTCATTGTCTAACAAGCTGGTTTCGGTGTTGCACGAAGTAACCGTGCTCAAAAACTTGGACAATGAGCACCTACTTCTGCTTGACGCCCTCTATGTCGATTCGAATTCGACAGACACCGAATCTGCAAGCGCGGTGGATACCTCGCTTTGGATACGGATGGAACTCATGGAGCGATCACTCGCGGATGTTATTGGTCTGGTGGCAGAGGGGCTTGCTCTGCAAGACAGACTCATTGCAAGATTCGCTAGTGACGTGGGTATTTCCAACTTGCTCGATTGAAGTACTAACGAGTCCTTGCTGCATTGCCAAGCAGATCCTCCGTGGTCTAGATTACCTCCAGAAGCAACACATTGCTCACCGGGACGTCAGGAGTGACAACCTATTGGTGAATTCTGCCGGTGTCGTGAAACTGAGTGCGTCGTTTGAATCTTGTGATGTCTTGTTGAGTTGGTACTCATCGTGCATGTAGCTGACTTTTCCAACGCCATTCGCGTGGACAGGAATGCGCCTTCTGTAAGCGGGGCAGTCGGAGTCATTTACTGGCAGGTGAGTGAACCTTGGGGAAACATTGAACACATGGTCTGACCGTCGAGTGTAGGCACCTGAGATGAGAGCGTATGCACCCTTGTTTACTTCGTGGTCCGTCTTTACTGACCATCACCCCCCAGTGGCCCGTACAATGCGCTGAAAGTCGACACTTGGTCACTCGGAGCAACCGTATGGGAACTCGCAGAGACAGTCCCGCCATTCTCCACGCCAGCCTCGCCAGCAACCCAAGTGTCGTTCGCCATTCAAACTGCACGGCATGTCGGCTCGCAATGGCCAGCGTTGTCACATCCTGAACATCACTCACGCCAATTCCACGAATTTCTGAGATTATGTGGGAGGGAGTCGGCCGGTCGACCCTCTCCCGGGGAACTCTTAAGCGTCGGTGTCCTCTCTTCGGTACTGTAAAGTTTGGCATGCTGATTTGACCCAACTGTCTCTCACAGACATGTTTTATCCGGAACGCTTGCGGACGTCCTGTCATATTACAGCTCCTTTCACAATGCCGTGCGATCGAAGAGGCCATGGTCGCCAGAGAATCATCATCATGATTAGAGCCAATGCATATCTTTGGACGCGACGCATCGTGCACATGGACTGCTAGTTTCATCTAGATACAAATTTTTCATTTTCGTTCCTTTCTCGGGTCCTAATGCCAATCACAGATCTGTTTTGCATGTTCGTTTCATGTGTGCTTTTTTTTCGTCGGTATCTTTTGATCATCTCTCTCGTTTACTTGTCTTGTTTACTTACATACGTTATTCATTATACCCCTGCTGTATGTGCATGAGAGTGGCATCGGGGTCGCTCTATTGTTTCGTCGTCAAGAAATGTATTGTGCATGCTCGATAAGCGGGTTTCTCCGAGATCCTTTCATCCTTGGAATATATCCCTGGGTGGGGGCATCAAATGAAAGTACATTTCACCAACTTGGGAGAATCGACCGAGTAAGTTTGTGGACACCACTCGCCAGTCGGGTAACAGATGAACAGCATGTGCGGGACAATGTTGTATTGGGGCATTCGCTATCACTGTGAAAAGAACCAAAGATGAACGAGAGTACAACTGAGTCATGGTGTCGACCGCTGGACCAGAGAGGCCTTGCCCGAAAATCCGACGCCTTGGCACCATGGCCGCATTACCGCGTCACGTCGAAAAATGGGAGGCGAGATCCCGGGCCGATTCCTATCGCCCTGGCAGTAGTGACCACATGGACGTTGCTTCTCTGCCAGCGCCTCGTAGTCGTATGTATACTTTATCGTGGATCGGGCAGTTTCATCCCCATGTACTTACATACCCATCGCCCTGAATATGGAGAGGCACATCGGACAGGCCTAGAACCGGACTCTGTCGAGGTCAGAGTAGTGATTTTTTGAAACGTTCTTTTTCTTTTTTTTTTTCTGACAGTTTCGACTTTTGACCTTCCTCGAGAAGGATTCCGTCCGATACCATGTGGCCGTTTTGACTCCGTGTCGCGTAGGGTAACTGCTAGGATGTAAATCAAGTGCCAAGTGCCGAAAACGAACGTATCCTGGTACCTGGATGTAGGATGTTGATGGACCGTATCCCATTGGCAGTATTGAAAGATTGCCATGGTGGTCAAGCAGTACTAAACGGACTCAGCTACAAATATTGGCGCGCGCCTTCAACATCGTTCCAAATACCGGCGGCGCCCACAACACCACAACTTTTCTGAGACTCTTCATGAAACTGTCAGTCCGGCCTTCAGAGGTTGGTGCAAGTACGCAGTGCTGAACGTATGCCTAGATACGACTATCGGGGAAGCTACATCGGCTTCAAACCCGAGAAGGATCCACGATTGAAGGTCAAACTAGGCTAGACCCCGATAAGCCTCTCACAAGCTTGACGCCACTGAAACGGTTCGAAACTTGATGGCAGTCTACTTTCCCGGGTCGTTCATGATCCTCAATGCCCGTGCTCTCGCCGAAACTTTCTATGCTTCGTCCGAGCCTTGGGTCCTCGACATCGTTTTTGCTGTTTTGGGACGATGCCCAGGATTTCTTGCTCAGCAAGCAAGTAGGTCTCGGTTGATACGTTTTGTTCCGAGTATAATGGTTGCAGCGCTAGGCCCATGGCTGCTCTTGGTTCGCTCTAGACTCTGGATTTCTCCTGAGCCTCCGCCGGAACTCATTCCCTATTGTTGCTGTCCGCGGAAGGCGACCCGTACCACAGGAGACGCTACATTGGGTGGAGCATCGATGGAGCGTGGAAGCAACGGTCTCCGTCTTATAGTAATGAACTCGCGATGGCTAGCGGTGTGGAGTGGGGAGCCCCACCAAAGTCGCACGCCGGGGAAGTCAACACCCAGAGGCTGCATGTATGAACAACCGTTCTGCGCGGATCGGGACGCCAAGAACTGCAGGTCGGTGCGGCGAGTGCCGCTGTGAAGTTTTGGGTCGCGAATCTACCAAATGTCACACTGTACTCGACAAAGACGGTAGGACACACTCTTCTTCAATCCACAAAGCGATGTCTGATCACAAATACATCAACGTGTCCGCAGTAAGAGACCAAAGGAAACTGGTCGCGTCCCCTGAGCTGTTGAGAGTATTTAGAGTGGGGACGATTACAAGCGATCCACACAACGGTTCCCTGCCTACATCCCAGCATTCGTTCGCATTCGTTATAAAACATCTCTCCTTGCATTGTTTTGTGTCAATTCAGGGTTTTCCATGACCGACGTCACCCACCAAGACAGGTTCCCCGCGCACCGTGCCTCGGGACACACGACCAATGCTACCACCATGCCTGATTGTACGACCATCAACCCGGACCGTCCTCCTAACTCTCGTTCGGCTTCTTACGACACCGAATCTTTGGCGACGGTAGGCTCGCCAAGTGGCATACCCTGCGTACGATCGGAGAGCTTTGATAAACTGGTCCCATCACAATCCGTCTCCACATTAACGACTCGCTTGGCTGACAGTCCAAAGAAATCGGTCGAGACTCCGTTACAGCTCACGGATCAGACGAACCTCCTCCCATTCAAGAAGCTTCTTCCCGTTTTTGCGGGTCTTGCGCTATGCAGCATTGTCTCTGCACTTGACTCCGTCATTATAGCAACCGCCATGCCCACCATATCGAACTCGTTCAATGCCGGATCTATCGCATCTTGGGTCCCGTCTGCCTACATGGTCACGTCGACGAGCTTCCAGCCGCTCTACGGTCGATTCAGCGATATTTTTGGTCGAAAACTAGCTCTTTGTGTCGCCATGGCGGTCTACGTGTTAGGAAGTTTGGCTGCAGGTTTTTCGACCTCAATTATACAGTTGATCATTTTTCGAGGTTTCGCTGGTGCAGGTGGTGGCGGCATTCAGAGCATGGCACAAATTATCGTCTCAGATATTGTCAGCCTTCGAGATCGGTACGTTCTCCTTGATTATCGTCTGTCTGCGTCGAATAATAAACAAAACCTTCTCAGGGGAAAATACCAAGGAATTATTTCTGGGGCTATCGCTCTCGGCTTTGCTGTCGGACCTCCCATTGGTGGTGCACTGGCCCAAGAGGTCTCTTGGAGAGTATGTTTTCTTGACCTTGTGTTCGACGTACGTGTTACTCATCCACTCGGGCAGTGGTGTTTTTGGGTCAATCTTCCTTTATCACTGTCCGCCATCTGTGCCGTATTCTTCGTACTTCCACTCAAGCCAGTGGAGGGCAATGTGAAGGAGTATGTTTTGATTCACCCCATCTCGTCGACCCACTGACACCATCCAGGAAGCTTATGGCAATAGATTACCTCGGCACGATCCTGACCCTTGTTGGATCTATTCTAATCCTTTTGCCACTAATCTGGGTATGCGAATATAGATTGTCTTATTCCTTCACTATTAACACGACACTATTTACCAGGGTGGTGTGACATTCCCTTGGAATTCTCCGATTGTCCTCGGGTCGCTATGCTCCGGAATCCTTGTCATTTTCTTATTCTGCATTTGGGAATGGAGAGGTGCGCGTTTGCCGATTGTCCCCAGTAAGTGGTCTTCTGTCCCGCAAAGAGTGTTGCTACGTTTGCTCATCAGATTCTCAGTGTATATCTTCTGCAACGTGACTATACTTGGGGTGTACATCGCCATGTTCATCAAGTGCGGCTGTTTCGTATTGCGGTTGCCGATTTGCAGACGTTCATGACTTTATTGCAGTGGTTTCCTGTTTTTCTCTTCACTGTACTACCTTCCGCAATTTTTTCAAGTCGCGTTGGGATATTCTCCGATCCAGTCGGGAGTGTTTTTACTTCCGGCGCTTATCAGCCAATCACTTGCAAACTGGACCACGGTATGCTTCCGTTTGCGTGGTACACGTGCATTCGCTGATCGCCATGCTGGCATCAACAGGGTTTGATCGTGAGCACGACGGGCAGATACCGCGTGTGTTCTGTCCTCCATCTGTTTCCTTCGAAGGCTGATAAAATCATCCTTGATCCCCTCCCAACTAGGCTAGCATCTATCTTGGATTTATCGCATGGGCCGTGGGATGCGGTTGCTTGTCTACTGTTAGAGCATCCACAAGTAAACCGCTTCTTGTGGTTTACATGTTACTATCGGGCATGGGTGCTGGACAAGTAAGGCTTCCGGTGAAGTTTAAGTCGCAGTGTTACGAACTCATGTGTGGCTTTCCAGACTCTGTCGACGACTACTGTTGCAGCTCAATCAAGCGTTTCGAGACAAGATATGTCTGTGGTGACGGCCGTCAGAAACGTAAGTGGACTCCTCATTGTGAATGACCACCTGCTCAGGACTTGAATTCATCAGTTCATCAGGCTGTTGGGAGGGACTCTGGCTCTAGCTGTTGGATTCACTTTGATGTTGGTCATATCTTTCCTTCAGTTGTTTCCTGGCGAGACTCAATGTGAATTCACTACAGTAACGGATCTCTAAGGAGTGACCTTTCTTCGTTTCCGCTTTCTCCGGACGCAATCGCTGCTGTCATCGACAACCCTGCCATTCTCGGTCCGAACACGCCTATATTCACGCTTGCTTCATTGGGATTGACGCATTCGATGACCAGCTACGTACTTTCACACGGATACGCAGCAGGGTTCGAGCGGGTATTCATCCTCAATGCGTGTTTGTCCGCCGTCGCGGCGATTGTTAGCTTTTTCATGATCAAACATCAAGAGTTGAGGAGGGGCGACGAGCAGAAACTGAGAGCAGAAGCGCTGGCCGCGCTCCGAGTTCCTGGTTGTAGCAAAGAACGACATGACGCGGTATAGACTCTTGGAAGAAACGGTTTGGTGGGGAAAAAGAAAGAGTGGGTATGGAGGCAACGGATATGGCGAGCAACCGCTCTAGCATCCGATGGACCCTTTAACTTATATGTAGGACGACTACAACTTATCCAACTAGTGCTTGGCCATGGAAGTCTCATTTACCTTGGGCAGAGAGATGTAAGACTGCCGGTGGGCCCGGGGTTGTTGCGACTGGACCGTGACTTTATCTCACTGGGTCCAGCCTTGACGATGACTATGAAGAAGAGCGCGCGTGTGTATCACGTACAAGCCAACGAAGTGACGTTTGCTGCTCAGCCTTCAACTTGCATTTCAGGACGGATAATACCTGCCGAATAACTTAACTTCTCTACACCAGTGTGGAATTGAATGTTGACCAGTTTCTTTCGGCTTTGTGGCTGTTCTCCTCCGTTTGAGTCCTGGCAGGTTAAGCAAGTTATCAGACGAAAAGACCAACGGCGGCTACGTGCCTATCGTCTTCAACATCTGTAGCGATGGCCTGCAACACTGACTGAACAACTTTCCTGAACAAGCCTTTGAAATGACATGGGCAAGTTTTGCTCCATGTCCAACGTGTCAAAAAGTCGCAGACGGACATCAACGACGTAGCACCAGTCAGCCTCACGGACGGGAACTTCAGAACAGACCCAGTTGGCATACGAGTGCTGATTGCTGGATAGCAAAGCACGGCACGGCATACACCGCGGCCGCCTGGCTCCCTCTGATAACGTCAACAAGCGTAGGCTGTATGTCAATACTGATAGTACTAGTACATCGCATGACGTCTCTATAAAACGCCCGGGGAATACTCAGGACCGAAGATAATGAGGCCAATCCTGCTTTGTTGTGTCAGCGCGTGGAGATCGGCGACACATTAATGTGAGAGAAATATTGAGCTATAGGCCATAGCACAGCGATTATTATTCCAGGTTTTCACGGACGCTGTTCTCGAGTTCTAGAACACGTATTGAAATGGAGTATAAATCAGGCACAATGTGGATCGTGCAACTGGTGGGTGGTTACCAGGTGATACATGGTGATAAAGAAATGACTAAAACAGATGCATGGCGGGCCCGGCGTGACGTGCCATGACATCGCTTGGGCTACTGCGCCTGCCGCATTTACTGCTACTACTTGATAACGAACCACTTTCGACCGCAAGCAATAAACCGCGCCGATACTGCTTGTACATCCGCCGAGATCAGCGGGATGTTTTGAGTCTCACGTGCACACAAGTTGCGCCATACAGACACAGTGACTGCCCGGCCAGCGCTATATGAGTGGTACTTGACTGTTGTCGTTCTGGACGATCATGTCATAAGCTTAGATCGTCATGCCACAAGTATGTACGAAGGTGAAGGGTGATCACAAGTAGGGCAAATGTGTCACACGGTATGTAGCCGGGGTTTGTCCGTTCCAGTTTAGGCCTTAGGTTTGGTTCCACCATGACATGCATGACACCTGAGGCCTGAGTACTGAGTACGCTCCATTGTGAAACTTGGCGACACACTGCTGACAGCCGCACGACGACTCCAGCTACAGTTGTGGCCGCGGTACCAGCTGTCAGGCACATCGAGTCCGCCAGTGCATCAGCACACAGCCCGAGATCGCCTTTGATCATCCCGCAGCTTCGAATCCATCTCTTTGCCTGCATCCTGTTCGTAACTTGATCTTGCTTGTTATCCATTTTGACATCTCAACCCTGTCCCTAGACTATTCTCTACTCGCCGTCCCAAACCTCGGAAGCAGCGCACATGGTGAAAATTTGAAATGTACATGCATGCCATGTTAAGAAAACCAAGTGTATCAACACGTACGGCTATTTTTGGACGTTCGGACCGCCATATAACTTAGTAAGGTGTGATCATCAGCAGGTTTCGGAAGTACCTGGCAAATGACTGATTTCAGGAGTAAAGAATGATAACTTCCTTGGCGTATTGTTTTTTAGGTGCATTGTGCCGCCGCCCTCAGGCTCTTCTATACCATGACCAACTAACTACAAATTCCCTCAGGCATGACAATCGCTGAATGTGCGATGTCCGCCGTCAAACTTGGATATCCATATCAGTCAACACGTAGTTCCCATCACATCTCATATCACATATGCCTTTCATGTTCCAAAATCGCCATTCATCGGACTCTGTGTTTAGTGGGATAAAGGGCGACGCACGTTGGGTATCTCAGTTCCCTACCACTTACCCCGTCTGCGGTCGCCCTCCTCGTACTTCTGTTCTCCTTCCTTTTCCCTTTCTTTGCATCATTTCTAGATCTGCAATCATCGACCTCACCTGCCGAATCTCAAAGCACTGTACTTTTGGTTGCTCGCCATGCCTCGGCCCATGTCACCCAGTTTTACGATCACCATCCCGGATCGTCCCCTCAATGCCGTCACGTCCTGGCACAGAGATAGGAGTTCTCTAGCGACGATAGTGATCGACTCACCAAGTCTTGCGCGCCACGTTCAATCAGGTGATTTTGACGAGCCGGCATCCTTCGCGGCATCGAATACCTTTGAAGACGTGGCCCCTTCCCGGCCCCTTACCGTAACTTTGGCTCTATCGATCGATGATGCAAAACAACCCAACGATCCATTACAGCTCACGGATCAGACGAATTTTCTGCTGTTCAAACAACTTCTCCCCGTGTTCTTTGGCCTCGCTCTGTGTTGCATCATCTCTGCATTTGACTTTGCCATTGTAGCAACGGTTTTGCCTACCATATCGAAAACATTCAATGCTGGGTCCATGGCTTCATGGGTGCCGACTGCCTATATGCTATCTTCTACGAGCTTCCAGCCACTGTATGGTCGATTCAGTGACATTTTTGGTCGAAAGGCGGCTCTTTGTGTAGCCATGGCGGTATACATCGTGGGGAGCTTGGCCGCTGGTTTCTCGACGTCTATTATGCAGTTGATTATCTTTCGCGGATTAGCCGGTGTTGGCGGTGGCAGCATTCAAAGTATGTCACAAATCATCGTTGGCGATATTGTCACCCTCAGAGAGAGGTACGTTCCATTTCTTATGTTTTTTGGCCTTCACAACACATTTCGTTCACAGAGGTAAATACCAGGGGATCATTTCCATGGCTATCAGCCTTGGTTATGCTTTAGGACCTCTGGTCGGTGGTGCTCTGGCACAGAAGGCGTCTTGGAGAGTATGTTTTCTTTTCATTCTATTTGACACATTTATTTATAGTGGGATAGTGGTGCTTTTGGGTCATTCTTCCCGTTGCGTTGAGTGCGATTTGTGTAGTATTCTTTCTCCTTCCACTCAAGCCAGTGAAAGGCCGTGTGAAGGAGTAGGTCTTATATTCACTCCTAGTAAATCCACTCATATAGTGCAGGAAACTCATGGTCATAGATTACATTGGTACACTTTTAATGATTTTAGGATGTATTCTCGTCCTTCTGCCACTTACTTGGGTATGTGAACGCAAGTAGATCAAGTCAATCATTTCTGATGCACCATTTCAGGGTGGTGTGACGTTCCCTTGGACATCGAGTACCATTATCGAGACGCTGTTCTTTGGATTCTCTCTCATTCTTCTGTTCTGCTTCTGGGAATTGAAGTGTGCACGTTTGCCAACCATTCCGAGTGAGCTATCTTTGCTTTATGTTGAATGATGTTCAAGTTGCTGATGAGGAATCGTCATGGTCAGTGCACATCTTCAATAATGTGACTGTCGTAGGTGTATTTATCGCCATGTTCATCAAGTTTCGTCGTTTCCTACTATGGTCGCTTTTTAGTCAAGTCTGATGAATTTACGACAGCGGTTTTGTGTTCTTCTCTTCCCTGTACTATCTACCACAATTCTTTCAAGTCGTTTTGGGATATTTGCCAATACAGTCAGGATTGTTTCTACTTCCCGCGCTTATTAGTCAACCGTTCTCCAATTCGGTCACGGTATGCAAATTAAAGTGGGATTTATTATCTTGCTGATCCATTACAGGGACTGATTGTAAGTAGGACGGGAAAATACAAGGTCTGTGGTGTGTCACTCTTCACTTCGGATAACCTCTGGAATCACCTTTGATTTCCTCAACTAGCCTAGTATCTATATTGGATTCGCCATGTGGGCAGTGGGATGCGGCTGCTTGGCTACAGTCAAGCCATCCACAAACAAGGCATTCCTCGTGATGTCCATGTTACTCTGCGGCCTGGGTGGTGGAAAGGTAAGAGTTTTATGCTGGATCAATCTTGTCTCGAATCATTGACACTCGCACGCATCTGGCCAGACTCTGCAAACAAGCATTATCGCAGTTCAAGCAAGCGCTGCAAGGGAAGATATGTCTGTGGTGACTGCTCTCCAAAACGTATGTCACGTTGACTTCCCAAAGATCGTCATTCACCAGGGAACACACGTCCATGAATAGTTTACCAGGCTGTTGGGAGGGACATTTGCTCAGGCAGTTGGGGTTGCAGTGATGTTAGTTCTTTCTCTTACCGACCTTGTTGGAGCTAAATGTTTATTGACATCAGCGACAACTGCCTGCGGAGAGACCTTTCTTCCTTTCACATTTCTTCATCGACGATCACCGCTGTCATCGACAAACCTGAGATTCTTGGACCGCACACACCCGAATCCACGCTAGAGAAATTGGGACTGACCTACTCGATCACTAGACATGTGCTAACGCACGGATACTCGGCAGGGTTTCAACAGGTATTCATCCTCAATGCGTGCCTGGCTGCAGTTGCAGTAATTGTTAGCTATTTCATGATCGAACAGAAAGTATTGACAAAGGGAGAAGACGAGAAATTGAAAGGGGAAGCAACGACGAAGGTTTGTGATAGTGAAAAAGGGATAGATGGAGTCGAAAACGTATGATCTCGTGACGAAAACCATTGGACGTTGAACGTCCAAGCAAAGGGTGAGGACAAGCGGAAATATGGTGAGCGTCTAGCTTGATGTCTGATGGCATGTCAATTACTAACGGTGAATGCAGCATGTTATATTATGTCTATGGGTGGCCGGTATGCTGTCAACACTAGAGGGGATATTTGTGTAGCCAACAACTATGACTTGAATGACGAATTGATGCCTCCCACTGTTTGTTGTGGAGGAAGCTTCCATTGTAGCAAGTGCTCCCAGTTGGCGGACAAGTTGAGGGCTAGAACGTCTCTGGGATGATGTTAAAAACGTGCATCCAACCCTGTAATCTCCGCGAACTGGACGTCTCACTCTGACTTGATAGTGTGTGTCCTGACCTGAGGGCGACCGGAACAAAAGCAATATACCGGCAATCTCCGTTTACCGGTGAGTGGATCGAGCTTATCTTTTCCGGGTTCGTGAATGAATAATGAATAATGGCCGCATGGACAGCACTGGCATGACTTCCCATTCCAGACTGGTATGGAACTGTGGACAATGCACACACGTTGCCGACATATCCTTGGTGTGGACCTCAACAAAGCGGTGAGTTACTTAAATACTGGTTCTTCCTGTCCTGTATATTTCTTGCTACAATCTGCAGAGCCAGCCAACTTGAACGTATCCGTCTCTTCGATACGTCCAGCTGGTATCCCTCTTCACCTCGGATAGCTACCACTACGCCTCGTGTCGCCCCATTGCAATAATGCGCGCCAAGTCCACCTATGATTCGCCTTCCAAGCATCCTATACCGCGTCTTCGGTTTTCTAGAAACGCGAAGCGTGTGGATATGGAGGACGCGAAGATGGTATTGGACATCATAATTCGTCCTTCGCTTCAACTCTGCAAACTCGCCCTCGGGTGGAGTGCCCTCACTGCGTTAAGACGACCCCCCAAACCGACGGATTTCGGCGATACCCCGAGCGTGTCCTCTGAAACCCCGAAGGTAGTTTTGACAGATATCTTCAAGCCTAGACATGAAGCTGATTGGACGACCAGAAAAGGGTCCGCTTTGATGAACAACCTGTCACCATCACTCGTCGTAGCTTTTTTGAAAGATGCAGAAGGAATTATAGTTCGTCTCCCACACGCTCTTGTCTCGTCGTTCGCGTGCGCCCACTTTTTTTTTTGCCCCACTACTCATCATTCAGTCGGATACAGTTACACGATGATCTTGGTGTCAACTTCCTACAACCTTCTCTTGAAACGGATGATCGTTCGGTTTATGAAGATTGTCTCTCGGACTACCCAGGCTTTCTAGCAGACCTTCAGGTCCTTGAAGGCGATGAACCCTCAAACGTGCCATCACTCAAACTCATCCGCAGATCGGAATTCTACGAGACCGACTCCGGCATCGCCACCTTTGATCGGACAGGCTATGCAAACTACTGCCTCTCCAGGTGGCTAGATAAGCAGCGCGAAGAAGCACGGGCTTCGACAAAGCTCGTGTTGGAAGACCCGGGGTCCAACTGTGCCCTATCACCACCGTCAAATAACTCTTCCTGCGCAGCTCGTCTCGTGCCGCAACCACCACTGCCCCCAACCGTGTGTATCTCACCACGGTCTCTTCCTGGACGCCTATGGAAGCGCGTCGAGGACGAACTTCAAAACGCTGTTGTTGTCCTCATCGTCGGTCTCTTCATTCATATATGTTTATTTCTTTTCCTTTTATATGATATTCTAACTCGGGGTTTTACCCCATCGGATGACTGACTTAATTCCTGCTGCTCTGAGCTTTCTTTCTTCCTTTTAATGCGGTGCACTTTGGGTTCCTTGTTGGTTTTGCTGGTTTCTCTCTGCTGTAACCTTATCCTCTCATTTCGGGTTTTGTATCATTAGCGTGTTGCCACCTTGGATTGGCATGTATTACTATCCTAAAATCATATTGCCCTGCTTCTGGTCGTCGTTGCATCAAGGTAAACTCAGCGTCACGTGCCACAAAACGCTTCGAACCACACCGCACGCAATGTCAGAACCCAATTCCTCCGTGTCTCCCCAAAGCCAGCCTCGAGGACGCGGCAGAGGCAAGTCCAGGGGCGGACTAGGTAAATACCTCCGCGCGCGGGGACGGGGACACTTTGGGCGCCCCGCCGAGTTCACGAAACGCCTCCTCCTGGCAGGCGAAGCCCCAGAAGAGATCGACCCCGAAGCGGCACAGGAAATCCGCCAGCGTTACGCCAGGCGCACGCTCGTGTACAACGCTGATCGGTATGCGGAGGCAGAACCCGAGTTGGATTCCGAGGGTACGTCGTTCGTTCGTCCGTGTGGGCGTCGACGTCGATCGCGATCGCTAACGAGGAGACTCGGATTCGCCTATGGGCTTCTCCTGGTCTTTGTCTCTGTCGTGCGTATTGGTGTGTTCTAGGCGAAGAGATTCAGGAGCCCGAGGTGGATCTATCTGCGTTTTTGGAAAGGCAGCGGTCGTTGGATGCAGCGCCGGTGCTCGACGCACACGAAGATGTGGAGGATGACGACATCGATGCATCGCTTGCGCACATCACCTCCCAACAGCAACCTGTATTACAGTCGAAAAAAGGCCGTGTCAAGACGATCGAGTGGGATGACGCGCTCGAACAGATTGCCCGCGAAAAAGCCGCAGCCGAGGCGAGTCGAGGTGCGTCCCATGACGGCTCGTACCCGCTGCAATGGCACGCGTCGATAACCTGGCGCTTCATTTCGTCGTCTGATAGATTTGAAGGAGAGGTTTAGAGCAAAGACGAGTACACTGAGGACAAAGCCGATGGCACAGAAAGATCGAAAGAAAGGTCTGTTAATGTCATCGATACATTTCTGTGGTGTCGTTGCTAAGCTGTCGAAGAAAATGATATTGTCGAGGCACCACCATTACCTACGGAAGGTACCACTGCAGTAAGAGATCCGAAGAGCGAGATGCAAGATTTCCTTGATGACTTGTTGGGGTAGGCTCGAACCCGGGTGAGGGATGACTATCCGTTTGTTGTGCTTCTATTGATCCCTTTGTTTATCCCATGGAAGGAAGCTCTACCTTTTGGACGGTACGATGTCTAGGTTGTTACTTGGGTCCGAGCATGTTGTTGACATGCACATCGTCAACGAACAAATGTCATTCTAAGGAGTCAAGATATCGAATAGAGACAGACTAGATCATCCTGCGAGCGAAAAAAAATATGTATAACGAATGGAAGTAAGTAGTTTTTTGTGGTTAAATCTGTATGAATGCTATGGTGTGGTCACCAAAGACGATATTCAATGAAAGATCTAAAAGCGAAGGACTGATCAAGGTGGGATTACAATCGAGTGAAAGCGTGCTGATCATAAACGTTCGTTTTGACGTCAATATCATTGTGCGATCTTGCGCACAATATGTAGGTAGAAAAAAAAAGGCATGCGAAAAGACCAGAAATGAAAAGGACATCAAACGGCAGTGGCGTATTTGGTTTGAATCGTGATGCAAACACTGTCCAACGATCGTGATTCTTGCAGCGCGCTGCGCGGAGCCGGACAGACGCTAGGTGAGTTGAAAGGACGATGATATGCGGGGACGGTATAGCGATCCGGGGACTGGCCAGTGATGACAGCCGGATTTACCGTGACATTTTCGTTAGTATCACCTCCGATACACGTAGTCGTGGGAGAGGGCAGTTGGTCTTGCGAAGAATAACTAGGAAGAGACGGCGAGGAACGTGCAGCCGCTTTTTCAACATCAACGTTAAGACATTTCGTTGCGGAAGTCACGGGCGAGGTGGTGTGTTTGACGTGAGGGGAGGTAGTAGGCATATATACAGGCAAAGACCCAGCGGAAATATTTTTGTTGAAGTCCGACTTCCACCTGAGAAAGGAGAGGGTTTAGCAAGGTCAATTTGTGATACATAGACTACCAACCTTTGCTGTATGTGGGTAGGCAGTTCAGATGTAGGTTTGTACCCAAAGAACTTGGCAACACTTGAGAAGGCAGCAAGGTAACTTTTGCGAGCCTCACTCCCGAAGCCAAATAATAAAAAGAACACGAGCCCAGAAGCGGGATATAACCAACGCGTCAGCTCCACCGAGATTCTGTGATTTGGATCACCCATCCATTCGACGGCGGGAATTTGACCGACATAGGAAAAGTCGTAGTGCGTGACAGACCACGA
Source organism: Boletus tylopilopsis (assembly GCA_038093875.1). NCBI lineage: Eukaryota > Fungi > Basidiomycota > Agaricomycetes > Boletales > Boletaceae > Boletus > Boletus tylopilopsis. The sequence goes on along the minus strand of JBBPTB010000071.1, from coordinate 16,203 downwards.
CACCCATGGTTGAATCTGGACACCTTTGTTTGCGATGTAGATGCTGTAGATGCTTATGGGAATTGTGCATAACATCTCTGTGAGAGCCAGCATCATCAAGCGAATGTATCGATTCATGCTCAATGAGTTGTGGGTTGACAGAAGTTGACAGAACTCCAACCGGCGCTTGTAAAAGGCGCAAAATGTGAAGGCTAACAATTGTTCAAGAACTGCAGTGCGTCATCCACTGGCGGACCAACCTGAGAGTACAAAAGAGACGCAACCTAGGATAGTGGGCCACATGAAGACGAGGGGGTAAGCCAAAAGCGTGTCGTAGATGGACGGGTAACACCCGACGCCCTCCAAGACGTCGAAGCGGTGACCTATTTGTGAATAATCAACAGACGATAAGACCATCTCCTTCCTGTTTGCACTCACCCTGTACGACGTAATCTACAAAGGAGACGATCAATAGATGGGTGTTTCGCAAGCTACGAAAGAGCTTACGTAGGGACATGACAATCATTGGGACGCCAAAAGCGACGCAGGAGTCAAGGATGACGGCTCGACGTTTCTGCGTAATTATGATCTGTAGCGACAAAGGATGGTAACACTACATACATCCTGACGGGTCTTGACGGTCGACTTAATGGCAGAGATAACGTATAGCCGCCTGCTGATGCAAAGCCCTGCGGCGGGAATGCCCACACCAGCACCAAGAAGAATCTTTGAAGCTGACGAAAAATGAGAAGGTGTTCGGTTGAATGACGAAATGGACGTACATATGTCACACCAGACAGGGGCTGGATTCAAAGCGTTGTTTCTCCAAACGACTGAGTTGATGAACTCCAAGAGGCACGCGACCGCCACCCAGAAGATGTAGGAGCAAGTTCCAACGTTCCATGCCTGAATGTGCAGTGGGAGAGGAATGAGAACGAGAAAGAAGGTACAAAGCGCAAACACAGAGAAGAGAGGATATGTAGGGTCAACGTTCGCACCCATGGTGGATGTGAGGAACAGATATCGAGGAAACTCGCGAGGCCCCAGTCATGACTTTGACTCTGTGCAGACAAAGGACGGGAAATCGCGGACGTACCTTTGTCTGCAGCGTAATCGCAAGTCTAGGCTCGTGCACGAGCAGACGTAGTTACAAAGCAAGCGGGACTCGGAGAACCCTGGTTGCCAGTCTCCGCGACAAAGTGACCTTACATAACCCTTTCAGAATAAAACATGTCGGAGTATTTTTTGCTGCGTCACTCGACACCGATCGAGGGTGTTTCATTGGTCCTAGTATATCACCTCTCTGTTTGGCCATTTGATCCCATTCTATCACATTAGGACTTAACCCCTCCCACCATGTTTGGATCGTCAAGCTGCAAGTATGTACGCCGTCAGCCTATCAGAGATTGTAGTCCCGTGGCGACTGACATTCACCCATATTTGGGTCGAAGTATCTCGGAATTCCACCGTTAGCCAATCGTTCCTGGGCTAGTTTCTCTCCTTCGAGGCCATGTCGTCTGATTTAGAATCCTTCTGCAAAAAACTCAACAACTTTCTATCACGTAAGCCGATGTTCGTTCGTTCGTTCTAGTGGCCTGCCTGACTTCAGCGCTAGTCACAATCACCACATATGATTATAGTGGGTGGTATATATTCATCATTATTCGTTTCCTCGCCAAAGTCCATGTTTGTCATCTCAGTCATCACCTTTTTGCAATTTCGCTTCAGCGGAGCATTCATCTGACGATCCTCGCAGATACGCTATATCTAGGTTAGCGAGCCTCGATGAACAACATAGTTTTCTCCCTGACTAGGACTTCACAGAATAGACCTTGGACTTTTGTATCGTTTCAAGTTCTGTTCATCCTTGTACGTCGTCGATGGATGTCTCAAACGCAGACAGAATCTGATTCCTTTCTAAGGTTCGTTATGCCGGCCTCACGACTGCCCTGTAAGTCACCCAGGATTGAAGGTTTATGTATGTTCTATGTCGCACTCTCGGTGGGACGTCGCTCATCACCCGTTGAAAGTCGGTTCTGCTTTTGTCCCTGGCCCTAACCTGGTGAATTGTTTCTCGGCGTGTCCTACTGCATAACTTACACGAACAAAATCCCCAATCAATTAAACGTAGGTTTTTGCACCACGCTTACATGCTGGCATTCATTAGTATATATTGGATGGGTGTAAGTAAGGTCCCAAGCCACTGATACACGGAAATTGAGCCGTCCATCAAAGCACGGTGCTCTTTGCTTTATCCGATTGGTCATTCGTAAGTGATGGAACGCTCAGTGCACCATAAATGACATACCATATTTTGTCACCAGTAGTGATGATTTTGCGCGTGTACGCAATGTATAACAAGACCAGGATCGTCCTGGGTGTGCTCCTTGTGTTTTGTGCAGCTACTTTCGGTGCATACGATACTTCCGCCGCGTTATGCGACAACCTATCTAACCAGTACGTATTGACCACTTGTCAAACACATCACCCTTATTCCCCCAGCAGTGACCAGTCCTCGGGTGCTCGGCGTATCGTTCTGCGCCCAACATACACCACGTCATCCATGTTGAGTAGATACAAGGTGATCCCACAGCTTACCCTCACTGCGATCTTATTCACACTCGTCTTCGCCCAACTATGTATGGATTCCTTTCAAATGTACAAGGAAACCAACCAGTGGGCAGTCAACCAGTACCTCAACCTGCTCATTGGTGAGGGCGTGCTTTACTTTATTGTGTATGTCCTCTCGTCCCTTATTAATTTTCTTTCTCACCGCTGTCCACCCTCTCCCGGAATGTGAACCACAACTTCGTTTCGTCATTTTTATACAGGCGTCTACTCGACAATATCAACTTTTGGGATGGGATGGCTGAAAGCGTGATGACAACGGCTATTTTATCTTGATATTCGTCCTCTCCCGTCGATTCACCCACATAGATCCGCGGACATTCTCGAACCACTCAACCACTTAGTATCAGGTACTGAGGCAGTGTGTAAATGTTTTCCCGGGCCGCAGTATCAGATTCTAGGATGATGGTGGGACTGTATAATATCAACGATCGACCCACTGGCGAGCAGACTACGTCGTGCACACTCCGATCAGCATGCACGAACCCCTTTTCAAGTTCCAAGGAACGAAAACAAGTAGCATAGCTTGGACGGGATTTCTTGGCCTTTTCTTTTAGAAGAGAATAGGTAGAATTCGTTCAGAACGGCATGGAACTTGAGTCGATCAAATGAGCAATAAGAAGGTGCCGGCGAAGTCGGAGTCATTGGTACCGGTGGTGATAAGTAGTACCGTTGGCCTATGTGTCCCTGTTACAGAAGCTGTTCATGTTTGTTGGTTGCCATCTCGAGCCAGAGTCTTGCGTTTTCAAGTTATTGGTGACGGTCAACAAGTGGGTACTCCTCGATTCACAGCCATCACTGACGTTTGACTTGGGAATTCTTCCTGAGACCAGAATCCCGGGAAAAATGGGTACTGCAACAATCACCATTGGGGCGTATCGGCGCTTCAAGAAGCGCTGACGCTGTGCTGTGAGTTTCGGCGGAGTAACTCACGTTTTGAATTTCAACAAAGTGCCTCCGTTCATCAATCGGTTAATTAGGCCTCAGGTTTGGTTCCTTGCGGCACGTCCAGGCCGCATGACCCGCATCTCATACTCATTGGTGCTCATCCACGACCCACAGGCACCACTTAGAACTCGGGTGGGTTTCCGGTCTACATATCCCTGGGAACGAGTACGTTAGGCTTCGCTGAATAGAATTCACGGACGAGAGCTTGGAAACCCAACGTCGAACGTATTTAGGACCTACGGTGATTGTGACATTCTCCTTGACGGTTACTCTTCTGCCAGGCGTACCTGCATGAAGAATCACGATGCCAACATAGATCATCACGTTAGCGTTCCCAGTTACTATGAAACTAGTCATGGGCGCCGTGCAATTCGGATCGAAAGAAGGGTCCACAGGACAAGATGATACATATTCGCAACAAAGTCATTCTGCCTTCGATGGGCATAGCAGCCACGGTTGCTAAGTAGTTCTTCTGATCCCGCCAACTTACAGGTCCTGACGAATGTTCGATAGCGAGGCCAAACTAGGAGGTCCATATGTACATTCATGTGTTCAGTTGTCGTCATGTCTGAGTGCTTCTTGCTGTGCGTCGCTATATACTATAAGTATGGAAGAAACGGTAGTAGACGGACCTCAGATTTCCCACCTCGCTGTGTACAGGTCGGTCCTTGTCTAGTGAGTGGGTTTTTTTGCTAAGTAAATTGCAGATCTGGAGCACGGCATGGAGAAGATCCGCAAGATTTTTCTCATTTCACCCTCCGACGACATTGCTGGACAGGATCCTAGCTGCTATGATAACCAATATCGCCCCTCGTTTCATGGAGAAAGGCAGCGGTTCGTCAGCCCCACCACGGGCAGGTGCAAACCACTCATACTCCAAGCGGTCCACCCCATAGAAAAGGGAATTGGCTGGAAAGAAGTCGACGTAGGCAAAAGCATCCCGAAAGCAAGAGAGCTCGCCATCTGGCTTGTCTACCACTTCCCACACGCGCCAGCGGCGGCCCCAAAGTGGTTCCTGCGTTGGGTTTGGTTCACATTTGCGCTTATATGGCCATTCAACGTGCCGAGGTACACCGGATCCTACCCTCCCTATTTGTCGAGATTCTACGGACAGCTTTGGGTTGCTCGTTCTCCTCGCGAGTATTCTCTTCGAAGTGCTAAATTAGGAGTGGAGCCTGTCCACGGGATCACCCATTCCACGCACCCTCGTCGACTCATCATCTTCAATTCCACAAAAAAGTCCTGGGGAGTCTATTCCGACCCAGACATCATTAAGAAACAGAAGTATGTTACTGTTTCGTATCGCTATGAAGACATCGTCCCAAAAGGTACAGATGAGGCGAGCAAGGCTACTTTAGAGGCAGCATTTATCGCGAAGGTCGAAGGTGTCATGGCATCTCTCCATCAGTCTGCTTATTGGATCGACCTCAGACTAATTGACAAACCGAACGATCAGTCACAGACAGAGGTTGACCAGGATCTGTATCGTATGGCAGATGTTTACCGTGGAGCCGAGTTCACGCTTATCATGCTCTGCCCCCCTGTGGGGGTCACGGAGGAAGATGCATGGCTGACATACGGTCAACGTCTTTGGACCTTTCCGGAAGCATTATTGAGCCGTGAGCTGCGGTTCAAGTTCAGGGGCGGGGAAGTCACGCGAATAACGCTCCATCAGCTTGCGAATCGTGCCTACTCCGGCTTTACCGAGGAGTCTGCCGTCATCAATGCATATGGACTAAAAGACCCACTGGAGAGGTTGGAGAGACTCGTGTTGCTCAAGTCTGCCCTTTGGAAACGCACGAGTAGGACTCTGGAGGAACGCGTAGAACCAGGCACAGTAAAGCCCTTCGCAGCAGAGAGGGTGTACGCTCTCATGGGTTTCTTCGAGCATCGCATCCACCCCCACTTCGAGGAAACGGAGCTACAAGCACTTGTCAGGCTTTCGATGGCTAACGACAATGATCGCATTGTAGAGCGCATGGTCTCTTTTCAGCCTCATCAAATCAATGATGCTGCCTGCTGGTATGCGGAGGAAGATGAATTAGGGTCAAAATTGTGGGAAATCGAAACAGACATTCAGGTGGTAGGGATGACGGAGAGGGAAGCCATTGTCCTTGGAGGTTGTCGCGCTGCTTCCATCCGGTGGAAAGATTTTCCTTCAGTCGCTTTTGCGACGCGGCGCTCGTTCAGGCGGCTCATCGCCAACTACCTGCCAAACCTTTTCTGGGAGATCCTCTTAATCGGCATTACTTTGCAGATTGGTAAAGCACCTGGAGCATGGGTCGCCATCGTTCTCGCAATTGTCCTGATGTTCTTCGCGCCCCTGCTAGTGACATATGGGTCTTCTGGGCGCATCGTGCAGGCCCAGCCTTGGTTGATTGGTGTAAAAGGCCTCGTCTCTGCGGAGGAAGCTTCTGAGCTCTTGTTTGGTGCTTCTATGGCCAGCTTGCCAAGAATGCATTACAGCCCCTCCGGTACTCTTTTGTCCCAATCCGAAAAGGGGGATTTCAGACGCGGAGACAAAGAACAACTGAGCGCTCTTAGGCCACAGGTCTGGAACAGAGAAGACAACAATTTATACACGCTCGTCGATACCGTATCGGCTACGGTCTATTACTTCCGTGCGGATCGTCCGCCGACGGTATGCCTGTACACGGGTCGGGAGGGAGGGATGGGGAGATTCGTCTTGTGCAGCGAGACGTGCACCGTCAACGAACTTCACAAGGAGGCGGTCATCAGGATGCCGTGGTACCTCAGTCAATCGATGCGTGCGTGCGACTGGGTTGCCCTTGGTTAAACGAGGTTCTTTTCTTTTGAAGAAATCTAGTGCAGAATTCAATACCCTCTTACTTTTGAAATTTGCGATGAATGAGTGTTCTCTATTCATGATACCTTGTAGTTGTCATTCAACACCGTAGGATTGAGGGTTTCGTACAGAGATGTGTGTTATAACTTATAACTAGCTTGTATGTGTGTTGCGGCTTAAGCAAAAGAAATGAGAGCCTTTGCCTCTTATCTCGCAGTGTACGATCGGCGTGTGATCTCCATCTACTACGAAATGAGTTCCTTCAGCAATTGGTCCTTCAACATCTGATTGATTGGAGTTGTGAGTAGCTCAGATGTTGCAACGCCAGTTTAAAAATCTGTTCTTTTAGTGACTTCCACAGCACTCACGAGGCCTGGCTTCCTTCAAATGCATCATGCTCGACCTAATCATTCAGCTAATTTTAGCTGTCTGACAATGGCGGCGACCTCCCATTTGGGCGAAGTGAATCACCCAGTAAAGCGACCAGGATAGTAACCACAACGTTTTGCAACGTCCACTAATCTCCGAAGACGTTCAACGATATCTGCTCGAAAAAGCTCCCCGGTCACTGTCCTGGGCAAAATTTTGTCACTGGGTTGCAAACTACAAACACATGCATTGAGTCTTCAAACTCCGACGTCGACTAGAAAATCACTTGAGACTCGAGTGATCTTCACCTCTGTCTTGACGCAAACAAATGAACGGCTCGGTCGTGTGGCGCAGGCGTCGTGGCGACCCCAAAGCGCCTTCTTTAAGCGACACCGAGTATTTCAGCGACAATGCCAGTCAAACGTTCAAGCAACTCTCAGGAGACGACGTCTCTTCCTATTCAGAGCAGGAAGGTAACTCAGCAGGGGAAGAGTCGGGTGGACCTATTGCATCTGGATCGACGCCCCCACCGTCACACATGGAAGAACTAGGCGGGCCATCTGACGAAGCGTGCTCGACCGATAACGTCAGTGACCGTGCCTGGTATGAGTTTGACCTCTCTGTTATCCTCGCCCTACTCTCTCCCATTGCAAACTGGCTTACTGGGAGTGATCACGTCAAGAACATCCTTCTCATCCTTCTCCTCGTCTTTTACCTCCACCAAATCATTGAAGGTGGGACCCTGGTCTTCATCGCCCTTCACCTTCTATGGAAAATGACCATATCGCAGTCCCTTGGAGCCTTTACCTTGCATCAAGACCACGCCGCGCGGTCCATACCTTACCAAAAGAATACTCTCCCATCGCAGACAAGTATCACCGTGCCGCTTCATCGGAATTGCACAAACTCGAAGTCTTTTATCTCATGCTATCCGTTCTATCTCCTTTCCTCGGCGCGACACTTCTCCGCACGGTTGTGGTCTCCTTTGCTGGCCCGTCGACTGTCTCGTGGTTTAGCTTGTCCCTTTTCGTTTTAGCCACCGGAATGCGTCCGTGGAAGCATGCTATCCATCGTCTTCGTCAACGAACCTCGGATTTGCACACCGTCATACACTACCCTCCATCGGAAGCGCAGAAACTGGACGCTCTGATCGCCAGGGTCGCACACTTGGAATCTGAGCTCAAGTCTTTACGGAGACAATCAAAATCTTTCAACTCGGAAATGTATGAGCACGTAGAGGACGCGATCGGGATGATGGAGATAGCAGCGCGTAGGCAGGACAAGAAGTCAGAAGTTTCGAAAGCTTTTGTAGAGGGAAGATTGTTGAAATTGGAACAGAACGTCGAGGCCCTTTTAGAACGAGTGGAAATCCGTGCCGACCAACCGGCTCTCTACATAATCACGGCTCAAATTTCCACGGTCGTCTCCACGTTGATGGAATTCTTGTCTTCGATCCTTCCCACTTGGGTCTTAACGCGATATCGGGGTAATGTATCCCGGTCTCGATCTTCGCCAAAGATGGGCCGCTCACGCACTCCAATAAAACTCGAGACTATACCCGAGGTTGCTACATTCCAGCCCAAGTCTTCTCCCCAATCTTCGCGTTACCTCCAGGTTCCTGGCATTGGTCTTGCTTTACGTATCGGCGACCTTGCGACATTCCCACTCCGCCGCATAGTTGCCTATCTTCTTGCAGGACGATTGTACACTCCCCATTCACATGCGTCATAGTCCCAATTTCCCAGCTGCAGATCCCTACGCCACGCTTCTATGATAAATTATTCCACACCTTGCACGCTCTCGGACTTCCCTATTTGCCTTTTTATTGTATCTTTTCAGGGCTATCGATGTTCGTTCAAGATGTATCAGTATCCTTTTTCGCCGGCACTCGGGAACCCTTCTAAGCTGGAGAATTTGCCGAGGTGTTTGTACCTACCATATCAGGTGATTACTTTCATGCCTGCCATTCTTGGACTTACTCCTGTCCCTCGGGTTGCAGTATTTGTCGGGAGCGACGTCTTACCTTGTATTCTCCGGGGAAGTGAGTTTGTCAGCCCGAAAGGGGTCGTCCCGCTGTCAATGTTGTGGAATTCCCTTTGTATTTAGAACCGCGTTGAATCTCATGGTCTCACTGACCAAGGGAACGGGCATATAAGTATGATCCCCGCGGTAGATGCGAGGGAAGCCACCATTCTTTGATACCCCCTTCGTTCTTTCCTGGTCCTCTTTGTATGGTCGCGATGCGTCTGGAAACTCAGGTCTTATCCTTTATTTCAGCTGCACTGAGCCTTGTGCCATTGATCTGGTACTTTCGTGCTCGTAACATCGCCGCTGTAGCGATCGGAATATGGCTTGCGATCACCAATTTAACATACGCAGTAGATGCCTTGATTTGGGCTGGGGAGACCGAAATCCGAGCATCGGTATGGTGTGACATTTGTAAGTCTATTCGTTGATCACGAACCCATTCTTGCTGACATGGGTACACTCCAAAGCGACGAGTCTTATTACTGGTTCGCGTATTGCCCTCCCTGCGGCATCACTAGCCATTTGCGTCCACCTTGAGCGCCTGGCATGCTTTTGTCAAACCTCCACACCTCTAGCTAGGCTGCGAAGGATTATATTCGAGTGTCTGATGTGCTTTGGACTGCCTCTTCTGTATATCGCTCTGCGTACGTTTCGACCCGACAGTCTTCCTTTGCCTCTGCTCAAGTGTACACCATTATCTTGTAGACCTGGTGGTTCAACCGCGTCGATTTGATCTATTTTATGGTTTTGGTTGTCGACCAGCGACTTATCCGGCCATCGCTGCCATCTTTCTTGTCATGATCCCCCCACTTCTGCTGACGGTTGCGACGATCACGTTTGCAGGCACGTTTTTCGTGTGTCAAATTTGAGGCTACTTATGCAAACTGATCATAGTGATCGCTTGGCGGCAATTCCTGGTCCATGGCGTCCAATTTTATGGGAAGAGGGGCTCCATCTCTTCCCTTACGCGCAACTTGTACCTGCGTCTTGTTGGGATGGCGCTATCGCAAGCGATGATATCTGCTATCTTGATCACGGTTGTGATGTGGGGTATACTGTGTCCTGGGCTGGCTCCCATGCAGAGTATCTCAAGGGATTTGAACGAGGTTCTTGTATGGGGCCCTGAGGCAATTACCAACACGGTCCGGACCGTGCTGGAGGTGGAATGGTCACTGACTGTGGTGCAGTCGATCGTGTTCGTTGGGTTATTTGCTTGTCGGATGGAAGTCGTGCGCGATGGATGGGAGATGATCCGCCCGTTTCTACAATCGATGAGAGGAGCGAATCCGTCAAGGATGTTTGGTCGCGACACTTGCGAGTCATCGTCGACGAGGTACGCAGAGTCATTGATCGGGAGCCTACCTTGCTGATTGGTACATATTTGCGCAGTAGCACCACCGTACAAACACTACCTCTCACGGAGGTGGATCTGTCGCTAGTTATTCAGTCCGCTGGCACACTTACACCATACGGGTGGTCGACGGACAAGTCATCGACACATCACCCATCACGTCGCCCTTCCGTCGTCCAGGACACGCCAGAGGACAATGTCATCTCTGCCATCAAACCAGCGATGCCGCTCCCACCATCTCGCCCCACGGCAATCACGTTGTCGCACGACTCCATAGAACCCAATTTCGAACCCAATTGGACCGTTGTTTCCCTTGACGAGTGGCCGCACCCGCCGACGTTGGTCCCTGCTCGTCTTTCCCGCGGTTCCTTGAGCTTGGGAAACGTTGCGGAGAGTCTGAGTCGGTTCGATGTGGAAGTGCCTTTTCCGAGGGCAAGGGTCGCCGCGCACGTCAGAGCACCCACTGGCACGGCCCTTTTTCACAAACCTCTGGCGTACCAGCCGGAGAACAACCGTCATGCTACGATATTCAAGGAAACTCAATAATGTCCTTTCTCTCTCTATTCCACCTTTTTTTTCCTTCCAGTGCCTCACTGATCACTGACACCTTTCTTCTTTGTAGCCCTAGTTTGCTATTTGTAGCATACGCGTTTGATGGTCTTGCGGGCCAGCATTTAGCACATGGTAATGTAGTACTTACGTTCATATTTAAGTCTGACTCGACTCGTTGCAATGCTTCCATGGTAGCGCGGCAACTCCCGGTTGTCTCCTCTGGTTTCTGGTTCTCTATTGTCTCGAGTGTCTCACGTCCGACTCATAAGACCTAAGGAGAGGTGCCTATGGCCTGATTCTGAACCCCCACCATCTGAATGACCATGCCTTCAATATCCTTTTGAAGCGTCCTGTCGAGGACACTCGAGCTTTCACCCGGCTGAGAAAGTGCGGACTTGCAAAATGTTACGTGACGATGCTCTGCTTGAATTGTCCTTCCCGCTCGCACCCGACACTCGATGGCATAGTGATGCGGTCTTGTATTCCTATGCTATGTATAATGGTGCCATAGTAAGCTCGCTCCTTGGATTCTTTGGTGGTGGAGTTGAGCAGGTACGATTTCCTCTGAGCTTGGTGACGTGCCGCCGGCGGTCGTCGCAGTTACAGTTTCCTCCGCCTATCGCTTAAGCGCTGCCGCTCGTCAATGCGATGGCGGATCATCATCATCCAACTTGAAGCTAACCTATTCGCGCTTCCAGCCCAGGTGAGAACTGGACATGGGGCCTATGGGAAGAGCGGGGTTGCATGTGCTCAGGTCCTTTACTTTTCCATTTCGGGACACAAACGACTGTCCTGATTTGGCAGTGGGTTTATGCGTTGAAAAGGGAAATGACATCTACTTTTCGTTACACCCGAAACAAGGGAACGACCAAATCGGACAACAAGGTATGCGCCCATTTATTAGTCCCTCCAGAGGCTATGGCACCATAGCCGTCCCCTGCCCCCGTCACCAAATCACCAGCTTTTCAATCCTTGGAAATCATCTACAACTGCGTTGAGATGGTCCCCGACGTACCGAACTGGTTCTTCTCCACTTGCGCCTTTATCGGCTTCGTGTTATGCATGATCCCCCTCCCATGGCATCTTGAATGTAATCTTTTGTCATCACGGTACATCACAACCCGCTAACTAGCATTGATCTAGCCTGGAACACGGGCACTTGCCTTTTCATGATTTGGACGGGTTTGGCATGTTTAAACCAATTCATCAATTCCATCGTTTGGAATTCGGACTTTCTCAACAAGGCCCCAGTATGGTGCGATATCTGTAGGTCTTTTGCTGCCGTTTGCTTGCTAGGTCTTGCTCACTACAATCTCTCAGCCACGCACTTCATGGTTGCCTGCACGTTCGCCATCCCTGCAGCATCCCTCTGCATAAACCGTCGCTTGTACCAAATCGCCTCTGTCACGTCCGTGACAAAGACGCGTGCGCAGAAGCGACGTGATGTCGTCGTCGATCTGACCATCGGTGTCGGACTCCCTATCATCGGGATGATTCTCCGTGAGTAGTACAGAAGAGTCTCTAGTTGGATTATTGTTGATCTACCATCAGACATCGTTGTTCAAGCAGAACGTTTCCTTATTTTCGAAGAGGTCGGCTGCTTCCCATTCACTTTCAACACACCTCTTGCGTTTCCGCTCTACCACGTTTGGCCTCTTATCTTTGGTATCACATCGGCAACTTACTGCGGTACGTATACCCAAGACATATCGTGATTGTTTACTAACATTTTTGGGGGGATTTAGTTCGGACCATTCGCGAGCTTGCCATCCGAAGAGCCCAATTCAGAGAATTCCTGGCAACCAACAGGAACCTGAGTTCCAGTCGCTATTTCCGCCTCATGGGGCTCGCTTCCCTCGAAATCTTGCTCACCGTTCCTCTGGCTTCCTTGTCCATTTATCTCAATTTGGCCACGGCCCCCGTCGAGCCGTACGTGAGCTGGCAGGCTGCACACACTTACATGGCGGACGTCCGTCAAGTCCCTGCTGCTGTGTGGCGAGCGACTACATTGTCTGCCGCGAGCACCGAGTTGAGCCGCTGGTTCCTTGTCTTATGCGCTGTTGCTTTCTTCGCCTTTTTCGGATTCGCGGACGAAGCGAGGAAGAATTACCGTCTTGCGTACGTGTCAGTCGCCAAACGGGTTGGTCTCTCCACTGGATCCATGACCGCCACCGGAACTTGGTCTGCTGATGGGTACGTTAATCTCCATTCTGATCTCACGCACATTTGATCTCATCGATTTGCTCCCGAACAGCACTAACCCCGACATGTCGTACAACGCCCAGTCTTCTTCCATGCCCGTCTTCATTACACACCAGACAGAGAAGAAGCGCGACTCGCTCGCGTCGTTTTGTTCGCAAATGTCGTTGCCAGATTACGGTGGTGCTTTGGGGGACGTGAAAAAGGCACCGTTCTCACCAACGGCTACAACATCGGGATCGATCTCGAAGGAGTCGCTCCCGAGGTCACCTGTGGACATCGATATGGTACCTTTGCCTACCCTTCCCGAAGCATCCCTCGACACAAGTGCGCCTCCTCGGTACGCCCGTAACGCCTCCAACGCAGTCTAGATTGATCGCGTTTTCCCCCTCTCCTCCCCCAAATCGGCGAAAAACTTCACCCCACCTTTGTTTCATGCGTTACGATCCCTGCTGTGTCTCAAACACTTCCAATCATTTCTGTATTGTTAGCAAATCCCATCCCTCCCTCTCTATATGGCTTGACGAGTCCTTTCGTTTTTTTTTGTTGTGCAATATCCCCATGATGGATACCCCTCCCCCTCCCCCCGAACTATCGTATTCTATCGTTATGTATATTTTGGGGCTAGATAGATTCAGTGTAGCATTCGATGTTGTAGTACTTGAAATCAAAATATCACAGTTCAAGTTCGTCGTTTTTTGCGTATCCAGAACCAGAACCATGACCCCCTTTTCCTGAGCTTCGCCACTTGACACCCGCCAACATTCACTTCACTTTCCTTTTCTGGACATTGCTAAATAATGTTCTTGTCCTCATCCATTTCTGGTTCAAGCGAGAGAAGGGCTACTTTTTCGGATGAGAGGCCAAGCGATGGGAAAGCAACAAGGATGGCAACAATCTAGCGACTGTCATGGGGACCGCCGTGAAGCCGTCTCGTACAAAACATCGGAAGATGAGAAACCTTGTTTAGTCACAAGGTATGTATACATCTTTTCATTCGGCTTTCTTCTTAAATCTCCAGCGCTCTTTCTCGCGACTGTTGGCGGTAGGTATTCCAAGCTTCGATTCTTATATACTATGATTTTCAATGCTACCAGCAAAAGCCGATCGCCCGTCCAGTACCTGCAGTACATATTCATTCTGCAACAGACAACGTCAGTCCAAGGATGCATGTTTAAACACTACATGTCCGGATTGCTACCTCCATAAAAAAATGTGTACGGTCGCACCGTCGCGTTCCGCTCAATACACCCCCGGAACTACGCGACAGGGCACCTTCTTTGCCCATGCTTTCCATTCCTCCCCAAAGTTTTTTTTTTAGCATCTCGTCTTCCCTGTTCATCCGCCCGTACAGCAAGGCATACGCCGTGTACAGACCCGTCGCCCATAGGCATGCCAACACGCCCGTCACCGTCACGTCTCCTGTGTCATTCCCACCGAGCAGCCCCACGCAGACGGACACGATTGGCCCGCGTCGATCGAGCGCACACAACAGATAGCCGACCACGAGCATCGTCAAAGCCGTGTAACTCGGGTGTCGAACGATGCTGTGGACGCCGTCTGTGACGAGGGCGTGGGAGGGGCGAAGGCTGAGTTCAAAGGTAAAGTGCTTGCCGAGGGTGCGGTAGCAGTGCACGCGGAAGAAGGCACCAGGGAGGATGAGGGCCATGCCAGCGAGACACACGGGGGTGACTGCGGTGGGGTCTGAGCTGAGCAGGGTGGGGAGGGTTCGGAGTGGGTGAGCGAGCGCGGGCGGACAGTATCCGCTCAGGGCAAAGATGATTGAACCCTCCAAGAACGCCCAGGACCATACCATTATCTTTGAATTGGTCAGCATTTCGATATTGCACTCTGAAAGGTGTCACTCACTTTAAGGAAGAGGGCGACGTAGGGAATCGAGGGCTCTAGACCATGTTGTTCACGGAGTTGTTCGGTGGGGGGCTCGACGTTGGGAGCCCTGACGCCCATATACTGAGCGAACGCCCCGACAATGAGAAGCAAAAGTCTGGTGAGTGCCATGGGGGACCTTCCATGATGCCGTCTCGTATAAATGAGTATTCATTCCCCAGAGACATATCTTTAGTCCGAAAGATGTCCTCGGATCTGACCTATGCGTTCAGTTCAGGTTACTTGTCGTCCCAGATGCTGAACGAAAGCTGGTGAGTAATTCCTTTCTACGTTTTGCTACACGTCTTGGCGCCGACCTCCAGTCGACTTCAAGTATCCTTTCTTGGATATCTTGCCTGTTGTAGCAAAAAGGAGCGGTTTTCTCTGCCTACTTGCGCGGTCTTGGAGCCAATCCCACGGTGCAATCAATATTCCCTGTTAAATGCCAACGTGATACCAAGGCCGAGGCCTGTGTCCAGGACTGCCCCTCGTCGATCAGATGCATTTCGTTAAATGATCGATAAACGATCTGTCTGTACTTTGATTCATGTCCACGGTGCCACCACCGTCCTGCCATGATAACAAAAATCCTCACCCTTTCTCTCTTTTTTTAGAAGATTTACTTATTCACGCATGATTCCCGGATGGATCCAGTCCCTTTTTTACGTCGTCTGGCTCAACGACGGAAGTCCAGCTACCGACCGGTTAGCACTAGTACACGCCGGGGTACTATACCGCCCGCTCGGGAGGCATTCAGCATCGCGCCCTCCCTGTTTAGCTGTCGGGATACCCAATGTCAAATGTACGCATATGGAAACCAGCGTCCCTCGGGTGCGGTACGGGACCCCCCAAGAACGCCGAAAACTATACTGTCCAGTGCGTTCGGAGCGGGCGCCGTGATCCAGAATCAGCTGGGTGACGAGAAACGACAACCAGGCGACGGGCCGTGGAAGGGGAGATGTCATTATGGGAGGGAGGTACCATCAAGTCGGGGTGGAATAAAAAGTAATTTTAATGATCTCCTTCCATCTAGATCTGTTTCTTGTCTACAACAATAAAGACGATTGCACTTGCCTTCATGGTCTCAGGTGACACAGAACATGGTAGTGAGCAGGCAGCGCGTGGCAGTGAACCATTGATCTCGTAGTGACTATATACCAACAAGTACTGGGGAAATACATGATGAGGGGGACAAGTTCTCGTACACTGATGGGCGAGGCAGTAACTACGCGTGATAACTCCGAATCGGAGAGGATAATCCCTGATAGTCGATAACCATTAAAGAAAAGGCTAGTATACGCCGGGAACCAACCGCCAAGGCACCCGCGTCGCCCACGCCCGCCACGCCTCTCCAAAGTGCGCTTCGAGCATCGCGTCCTCCTTGTTCATCCGCTCGACCACGCCCGCGGTTATAACGCCCAACCCCGTCGCCCCTGCACACGCCAACCCGGCCGTG
>JBBPTB010000070.1:0-46309 GCA_038093875.1 Boletus tylopilopsis | reverse complement strand
TGGAAGACTGACCAACATACCCCGGGCGACACTCACTACTGCGTTCCCAGAGCATACTACTGTGGATGAGCAAGTCCTTTGGCCGATCGGGGTCAGGTTGTATCTTCCTCGTCAAATGTTCTACCTTTGCGATACCACGCATCAACCGCGCGACAATAGTCGATGCGGGTGTATCACCCCATCGCAGAGCAAGCCAGATTACACATCATCGGCGCACCTTCATCACTGGTAGAGAACTTGCGCCTTTCAATTTCTAGTAGCGTACCGTCCGGTCCATCGACGGTCCATCGAGTACGTAGCAACATGGAACCTATGACGCATCTCATGCTCTTGTTGTGGATGGCATTCAAACATGTTCATGAGGCAAATTCTATGTCCAAGGTTGCAATTTACCGAGAGGTAGCGTGTAGTAGCTGCTTCACATCTAGAACAGAATGAGAGAATGAGCATCCAGAAGTTTCGACAACCACACCTTGTCTCGCAAAAATGAACCGCTGATTTCGGGTCTCGACTGCGGTTATGGGACCATCGTGCAATACCATTATCAACTCGAGATCGGGTTGCAGACAACAGCAGCGGATCTTACGAGAAGAAACACAAGCATCTTGGACACCGTAACCACGCGTCCGCTTCATGACCCGTGTCGCCATTTGCGTGCTGACCGGCACGATTTATCTGGCCAGCAAAGACCGCAGCAAATGGAAAGGGACCTACGAAAAGAGCAGGCGGAGGAGTTTCCCACCCATGTAAGGGGTGGCCATTCAGATTGCAGCTAAGCGGCGGGCCTAAGCACTGATGCTTGGAGGGCGGTGATCTTCCGAGTCACAACCGTTGCCTTTGGTGACTTCCCCCCTTCTTTCCGAGACTTCTCCGATAGCTGTTCGCAGTTCAACCTGGTCTGGTGACCGGACCGTTATGAGGAGTTGCCGAGCGGGGCCAATCCGTCGATAGGTGGTTGCTGCGCGGATTCCCACGTACACGTAATCAAAAAGAGTTAGCTAAGTCCTAATATGGCAGCCGTCTAACCACCGCGAGCTCCAACACTTCGTCGCGCCTCCCTGACTCGCAACCCAATGTCAGCTTTAATTGTTTTACGCAGCGTATGTCTCCGAATCGACACATTCAACGAGCAACTGACATCCTCCAACTTGAACACTGTCGGCTATCCCTCTTAACGGCTCTTCTTGCAATCTTGGATCCTTTAGTGGGCGTCTTTACTGATAACCGAAACCAACTCTATACTCGCACAAAGGATCAGCCCGATGGGAAGCTTGGCAAGTTATATGAGGTCAAACGTGGTCGTTCGCAGCTTCAAGCTTGAATGGATCCATATTCGATCGCACGATTAACTCAAAAGGTATCCAAAGAGATAGATGACATCAAGGACATTTTGCGCACAAAGGCTACCGATTTCACGTCCGACTTTTTGGCAAGTTGGGACATCACTTCAACCGTTGATGGTGCGATCATGGAGCGTGGCCGGTCCTCAGCCAGGTCCTTCACAGCGCTGTGCAGACAACACGCGCAGAGCGAGAGAATACTGCCAAATACTTACCATTGTTCGTTCTCCTTTCTTTCAACACGCATCTCAAAATAAACGAAGCGTACGAACAAGAAGAAAAAAGTCGATGGGATGTAACGTATGCACAACAAAAATGGATCCTAAGGTAATGGTATCATCATGGGGGATTGCAGAGATATGGGAAAGCGAGAGGAGAGGGGGTACTCGTGTGGGTATGCCTAGGCGCAAACAAGAATAAAGAAAAGGCTATCAAAACAAGAACGAGAACGAGACTCGAACAAGATGGTCCTCGAAATGTCACATCAGCAAACACAAACAAAATTGTCAAACGTGGGCACAAAATATAGGCCTTTTTTTTTCTCTTTCTCGAGGACAAGATACAGAGCCTGTCACAAGAAAACATACACGCACACGGGGGGGAGAGGATATGGTGTCAGATCCTTGGAAGTGATATCGAAACGGTCTGCACGTTCGACATGCCGTTCGGAGGTCGCAATTGCGTCGTCCGCTTGAGTTGCTGCTCCATCTTGATCCGCTGTTTTCGCACGTCGTCGTCCTTGAGTTTCACGTTTGCGGCGAGCACGAGCAACTCGGTCGCAGAAGGTAGACATGCCGGAGGTGGGTGGGCGAGATGGGCCAACGCAGCGTGACATACTCCAGGACTGCTTACCGGTTTCTTGCCTGTTTGTCCATCCCGCAATGGGGGCATGTGGGCCACCTGGTCTAGGTTGTATGCAGGAAGCTGCGGGGCGCATTTTTTCGCTCATTAAATTTCTCAGAAGTTCGTACTTGCATTCTACCTCCCCGGACGGAGCAGTGATCCGAGCTCGTCAGTCGGGATACTTAAGCACGCCCGTCCGTCTCCTGTCTCTCATCATCCGTTCTCACTTTTCCGTTTTTCCCTTTCTTTCGTCGACGATTTGATTGTTCCTCTTCTTTTCTGTCGTCGATAACACTTTCTTCTTCGCGCGGTTCAATTCGCTCTGATTCTTCCGTTGCTTCTTCCGACATGCTTTCATCCACATACTCATCGCCGCCGCCTCGCGTTAGTAAACGAGAATACCTTCTTGCGCAGATCCGTCACAAGGATCAAATCATCGGCTCGCTTCTGAAGCAGGTGCGTCCCCACCCATTTTGTGTATTATGATCAATGTGCTTCAACGCCGACGACGATCCCTTCTATAGCTCCACAACCCGTACATGGCGACGCCGCTGGCCATCGACCAGTTCAAGATGGCCATGTCGCCGTCCGACAAGGACAACGTCCGGGTGGTCGATTGGATGGATCGCCTTCAGACGAGCGCAAAGCAGCCTCCGCACGCGTCTGCGGCGCGGGTGGAGATTTTACGCGATATGGCGCGCACTGGCCAGGTCGCCACTGCTGCTGCCACCACTAGCTCGGGCGACGCGGACCAAGGGGTGGAGGACGGCGAGGAGGAATCGACGGAGGAGAAGGATGCCGAGAAGGCGCGTGATGCGTTGCCGGACATTGCGGTGCCGCTCGGGTTGCTCGCGAACCTGTCGTTTGACAAGGATGACGATCGGGAGAAGGGGTGGGGCAAGGGACGGGCAAAGGTGGGGAGTGGTACGGGCACGAGCGGGGGTGGTGGCAAGCCCGAGGAGGACGATGATAACGTGGTGCCTGGGCGAGGTTGTTTTTTTTGGGGAGCTGTCGTTGACGTTGACGGGTATCGCTTAGGGCGTCGCGAATAAGGGATACTTTAGGCCAGGTGAGTTGTCTTTCGAGGTCGAGGTCGTGGCTGGGTTGGTTGACTCGCTCATAGGCCCGGCAAAAG
The DNA here is from genome assembly GCA_038093875.1 of Boletus tylopilopsis. NCBI lineage: Eukaryota > Fungi > Basidiomycota > Agaricomycetes > Boletales > Boletaceae > Boletus > Boletus tylopilopsis. Next base: position 42,991 of record JBBPTB010000070.1, on the reverse strand, counting down.
ATCTTACCATTCGCAAGCACTTGATCGAGAGGAACAGTCCTCCGGATATCTTGCTGCACGGACTGGTGACGTCTGCGGACGTGGACAAATTATTCGACATGTTCGTTTCTTTTTCCTTTCGTTTTTCGAGATCACGCGGTTGATGTCACGATGCAGCTTTTGGAATCAGATCAACGTACGTCCTACTATTTATATAACGCGAGCGACGCTGATCTTGGTCTCTCGTATAGCCCTTTATTGGACCCCGGGCTTCACACCGCGACGCCGATCTTTCAACGATGTCCGTTCCTCTTCACCGTCAGTGAGTATTGATCGTTTTTTCTTCCCCCACGATGCGTCTAATCCTTCGTCCACTAGTTTGCGCCATCTCGTCGCGGTACTATCCCGACAAATCTGAAATTTATCCCGTCGCGATGCACCTCGCGAAACACGCTGCGGCCAACGCGCTCATCGATGGCTGGAAGAGCGTCGAACTGTGCCAAGCGTATATCTTGATGAGCATCTATGCCGTGCCTGCGCGACGCTGGGAGGAGGACCGAAGTTGGTTGTACACGGGGCTTGCGATCAGGTGAGGATGCGTTTTTTTTTCGTTTCGTCTCTCGTCCCTATTGATTGACGCCTCCTCTACGCGCCTAGACTCGCGACCGATTTGAATCTCCACCAAGTGTCCACGTCACAGCCACAGAGGGAACGTCAAGCGCGCGAGACGCTCAATCGCACGCGCGTCTGGATGATATGTTTCTACCTCGACCGATCGACTGCGACCCAATTTGGGAAACCGAGTGCGATCAAGGAGGATTATATTACGCGTAACTCGGCGGATTGGTATCGACAGACGCCGCATCAGGACAAAGTGAGTGCCGAGTGGTGTACGACGGCGATGTGGTCCTGATGGAGACGTTGCAGTACGACATTCACCTGTGCGCCTACTCGCAACAGTTGCGTATCGTGGGGCGATTTCATGAAGAGACCTTTTCGGATCCCACTGCCCTGACGGGGTTGAACAAAGTGCGCGCGCTTACGTCGGTTCCGTGTTGAAGACGTGGACTCAATCGCACCACGACAGTCGTTGAATTTCCTCTCGGTGACGCTCCAACACGATGCGGAACTGACGGCTTATTTCGACGAGTGGACTCTGCATCAGAGTCGGATCCCAGTGGTAGGTTGGTCCGTCGCGCTGCGCTCACGGTTTACAGTGCTCACGACGCTTTTCTTTTCATTGTAGATGCTGGATGTCGGTTCCGTTGTACATTGCTGCCGTTGTGAGTAGTCTTTTTCCTGTAGGCGTTGGAAGGGTACACACTAGCCTCGTCAACTACTTGCGTCCCGTCATGTACTCTTTTGGATTCCAACACGCGTTCCAGCGGGGCATTGAAGCGAGCGACGACATGTTTCTGACCAAGGTGCGTGCGCTTGCACTTCATGACGCGTGGTTCGTGTGCAGACGGACGTGTTTATAGTGTTTCGAGGCTGCAACGGCTGTGATCAAGCACATGAACAACGTGCTGGCCCCGAGCGCTCTCATGCGTTCCTCCCCAGACGGTACGTTGCGCTTGCGCTCTGACACGCCATCGAAACTGACGATGCCAGGACATTTCATCTTTGCCTCCCTTGCCTCTGCCTTTTCGCTCAAGGTACGTGCTCTTACTTGTACGCTCCGCGAGACGACGATCTTAGTTGCACACAACAACTTCTTAGACCCGAGTTCGTGCACATCCTCACGCGGGAGATGGAAGACGAGGTCTTTGACTCGATCGGTCGGCTCATCACGACGCTGCAAGATGTGGCGACCGACGAGCGACACGCGCCGTGGTTGTACGCACGGTTCCTCGCGGGTCTGCTGACCAAGCATCGTTGGGGCGGGAGTGGTAGAGTCGGGGGCGGCTGCGACCGCATCCGCCGACCAGTCAGCTCGTGCATGCGGGGTCGCGTGGGTCGTTTAGTGGGGCGCAGCTTGCGAGTCAAGGTGGGGCTATGGCGTCACGCCAGGATGCGGACGCGATGCAGCTCCAGCTGGGCTTGGGCTTGGGCTTGGGCGTTGGCGCGGGCACGCCGAGTTGATGCTCCGAGCCTCAATCGTTGGTGCCTGCGCGCGACGTGAGCATGACAGACGTGTTGGCGGACAGGACTAGTACGTTGGCGACGATGCACGCGCTCAACGAGGTGTGGTGGGGGAACGTGATGATGCCCGGGTACGTTGCTGCGCGTTCGCTTTGGGTGTGTGTGTGTTGACGCCGTCTAGGTTTTCGTGGCCAGAAGCACCGCTGATGAGCAGCTTGGACTGTAGGACTAAGACAGGTTCAACCACAGACCAATGAGCAACTCAATGTGCGTCAAGAGATGAGAACATACCTCAGTTGTCTCGGGAGACGAACTGAGGTGGAAAGAGAAAAATCGTCCGAGAGTATATGAACCGTCACGTGCAAGAGAAGTCGAAGTGCATGTCAAGGTAGGTATCGTGGTGACGAGCTGAACAAAATAAATGAGAAGCAAGATAAGGGGAAGCGAAGCAGAGGAAGATAAGAGATAAGGAATGTCGGTATGGAAAGACGTGGTCCAACATGGACGACGGACGGACGAGCCTTGGGGGCATTGGCGTTGGCGTGGGCATGGGCGGCGTGGGCTTGGTGCTGGGATGGGTATGTATCCAGCGTATGGAGGGTTTTCGCAGGCGGCCGAGGTGCAGCTTGCTATCTAGGCGGATTTGAATCTGTCTTTTTGACTTACTTTTTTTTTCTTTCTTGGATTGTGATACGCGCATGATACGTGTTATGATAATCGAGTTCTAGTTGCGTTTTGGCTGGTTAGTAATTTACATAAACAAAAAGCATGATTATGTCGTGACGTGCGACTAGGTTTATGTGGCTATTCTTGACTGCTGGTAGGTCCGAATGTACTGTATACTGAACAACTTGGCATGCATTCGTGACACACCATTCCTCAAACCTCTTCCAACGGCGGAGGAGGATGGAACACCCTCAACGCCACCGTAGACGTAGACTTGTCCAGAGAAGGACCGAGATACCGACTTGGCCAGTACACGGCGAACGTGGTGATCCCAACGAGCACCGGGAGGGCATCAAAGACGTAGAAAAAGACTGTCACGGTGGTTGAGCAACGTCCCCGAGATGTGTTTTGCGTCTTGCATGCATGTGCTCACCTTCGTAGTCTTGTAGATACCCGTTTCCGAGACCTTGCCCGAGTTCGATCGTCCGATACACGGAACGCAACTACTAGCCGAGCGTAGTCAGACAATAGCGTCCCAATGTCAACAACAACGTCAACGCAGCACGCGCACAAGGGAGACTCACAAAGAAGAATGCAGACGCGAAAAAGAGCGGCTGGAGCCGACGCCCCACGGTTGTGCGAACGGCTTGATCCCGCTGCGCATCAAGCTCCGGTAAGCAGCGTATACGATCACGATGAACACGCCAAACTAGAACGCTTGGAGCGCGAGACCGGCGATGATGACGCGGACGCCGGTGTGGGCCGTTTGGGGGTTGGTCGAATCCGCCGGCGCTCTGTGGGGTCGTGTGTGTGTGTCAATAACGGGACATGAACCCGTGCACGGGGGCGTACCTGAAGGCCAAGGGTGGCGGCGTCGCTGAGGACAAAGTAGAATACGGTGCAGTCGGGTTTGATGAGCGAATGACGTCAACCGATACAATTAGCGACGAATCAGTCATAAAGGATGTAATTAAATAAACGCCAAGAAGATGCTAGGGGCTAGGAGAACAAACAGTGCGGAACAAAGCTAAATGGAAAGCGAGTCGGGGTAAAATGTCACCGCAGCGCGAAGCCTGTGGACATGACTGGGATCACACACGCGCGTCAGGGCAAGCACAGCACCAAGCCCGAGAGCGTACGTACACGAGGCACCGATCGGAAGATAGAATGCCCACCAAGCACGGTTGGCAAACACGCGGATGTAAAAATGGCCACGGCAGAGAACGCGTAGAGGACCGCGAAAATGCCTGCCGCGGATTTACTTGGCTTGTAGCCTGTTTCTCTGTGTCAGCGAAACTGAGGGTGAAAGGGGGTGTGAAACATGTACCATAGCTCTGCTGGATGAGAGTGGGACTAGATGTCGCACTAGACGTACTGCTCGCAGTGCTCGTGGATAGAGACACATAAGGATAGACCAAAGTCAAAGGTATAGATGCGTACCTTGAGCAGGTACAGTGCTGGTGATGAATGCCAAACAAAAATGCCATAGGTATCCTATGGTCGAATATGAAATACGGAGAATCGATGACGGTCAAACAAAGGTCATGTTGCAGCTGCGGTTGCATTCTATATTTTACCCAGAGCAGCACTGCGCGGCCAGCACTGCTATCCATCTTCAGACCGGACTTGCCTTGCGTTGCCGCACCATGGAGCCCAGGGAGCATCAAGTCGCGTAAAATCGTGTTTCTCGGGTGACACTGACCCAGGGGGTTTGGGATGGCTCTGCCTCCAAGTCGTCGGCCAGTGTTGCATTCTGTGCGAATTAGTCACCTGCCAAATGTGTTGTATTGTGAAACACGGAGATCTGTGCTCCGAGGGTGCTGGCAACAGTCTGTACTGCCATTGTGACGCTTCCGAGTCCATATGTGCAGTATAAGGGCAGAACGACACCATGTAACTGATGAAATGACGAGAAATGTAGATGATGTCCAGCTAATGCTTTCAAGCTTGGTACCACAGGAACATGCGTCTGGAAGGGGAACGCTTGCCTCGTACGATGTATTCGTTGCAAGGAGTCACTGGGCCCGCCCACCGTACAGGATCGATACAAAGTGGTCTGATGGCATTTGCGGAAGCTGTAAGTGTTGCCCCCTGCAACTTGTGGAGCAATGGGCGCAACGCCCGCTTGCTGTGTCACCACGGCTGGACCAAGATTTGAGACCGACTTAAATGCAGTATGAAACGAGAACCCGGTACTTTATTTCAAGTTTAGTCTCATATTGACCACGTTTAGACTGGCCACAAATAATGATGTAGCCGCGGTGTGTGTAATAATCATGCGATCAGATTGTTTTTTTCTTACATAAAAGAGTGGAGATACCTCGGTTGTATCGTGACGCAGACCAGCACGGCGTAATCAGCCCTGAAGGTGGCGGCGGTAGGTCGTTAGCTCTGAGAATGTGCGTATGCGACTCGGGGCTTGAGCTAGCACCTGTCGGAGATTTTCAGGCCCAACAGTGCCGAACTTGCCGAACCATGTTGGAGTGCAACTTGGTAGCTCTTCTACCCGTGCTTATCGAATGAGGATCCGTCTATGTAGGTAGGACAGTCAAACCTTAGCAATGGCCACGGTGGTGGTTATTGTGCCACAATCGACAAAGATTCATTGCTCATCGAAGCCATATGTGTATCAAGTCACTGATCACTAATTTAGGCGTCCGTGAATGCACGTCTATCCTGCGGTGTGTCTTGTTATAGTATTACCAACCTGTGTACATTCCTTAGCCTGAGTGTCTTTCGAGTCACCTCTTCAACAAGCAAGGCAGAGCCCATAGTGATCAACACATATACGACCTAGAATCAAAATCACAATCAATGACTTCGTATACTCATGAGTTTTCATCGTACGTCTAGTATGTCTTACATAACTTCATTCACGGGTAAACGTTTTCTGCATCTAAATTGACGAACAGCCTTACTTGGAATGATGGGTTGAATGTTCAGGCCAATCATCTTTCTGTTCAAAAATATAGAATTGATCCAAACCCAGTAGTTTTTGTCCGACGCTCTGACTACCGGATCACGGATGCATTAGTCATGAACACCCCCCATGATGGTCAGCCAGGATTTTCCAAGACAGCCTTTATGTATTGCTACGCATTGTTTCTTTCCACAAGATATCTCCATGAGCGATTGAACCCTGCCCTTGATGACATGGTTGCAAGTAACTGTGGTGGGTAACCACTTCATCCTTCATTGATCTATGCAACATCATTTTCCATGATTAAGATTGTCGTAGCGTTAACATTGATCCATATGAAAACCTCCGCTAAGTCATGTAAAGTTACAACATCACTCATGTCAGACGCTACAATGTGTGCACCTAGCAGAAAGAATGTTATCAGAGGTATCTGTGTAACTTATCGCTTCGGAAATGGAGCCCTGAGATTGTACGGGGGCCTTTCTCCACGTTATCTTGCCGCTCCGGGTATCACGGGCCACCCGGGAGCGTCCATCAAGCTCTGAAACGACAACAGGTTCGTAGCACTTGCAGTCTCCACAACAAACATCTATGCTGCACGACAGATAACTAGAATAGACTGGCCGTCTCCAAGGATTTCGTCCATCCTCGGATGATATCGTAACCGTATGGCGCGCATCATGGAGCATCATCATAAGACTCGTGACGTTCATCATGAGTAATCGATCCGATCCCACACTCTCGACACCGATGCGCGCTTGTCTCCCATTGAACTCGGGTCCTGCCGTCAATTCTAAATTTACTGTCAAACGTTAAAGGCTACTTTCATGGCACAAGTGTCTGATATGGGAAGAAATGTTCGCAGGAACGTTCGGCAAATGGCACCAAATGATGGGCCAAGTTATCCCCCCGTGCCTCGCATTGGAGGACCCCACTGTCTTGACAATAGGGAATTCGACTCTGGATAAGAATTTGAACCAGCGTGTACAGCTTTGATGTGAAAATCTATGTTCTAGAAGCATCGGCAGCGATGGAATGACAGAGATACAAGGCGTTGCAACTCGCACGGTAAGATTTCATTTTTGCACGTCGATAAGTCTTGCATTGAAAGGGAAAGGTGAAAAGTACTTGGGGCAAATATATTTTCCCGGAGTCACTGGGAAGATATAGATTGTTACTACTTGACCACCATGTTACTCAGACTCCTTTGGGAGCGTTATCTATGTGTCGAGAAGGAACCAAACAACCATTCTAATTGGATTCGAACAAGGGGCGATCATGCAAGCTATTGGATAGGTCCGGTGACCAGCTGGATATACAATGGCATTGGGAACGCAGATCATTTTTGTTGAAGGTTCTACGTCGTTGGAGGTCCTGCTTCAATATGACACGGCGAAAAACGATCTAGGCAGCAACAATTCTTGACAATCACATTGTATTCGACACGTTATCTGAAGAGTAAAATTGACATCTCGTATCGTGCATCTCCATTTAACGGAGGGACAGATTGAGTGTGAGTCACTCAATTTACTAACCCGTTCAAGAGAACACGTACCTCTCCAACAATGACTTCGGCTCTACGTGGTTTTGGTGTGGTACTTACTGCATCCATAAAGTTAACTAGGTTTCAGAAATGAGGGCGTTAAAGTCTTGGTTGTGGTCCAGGAACATTCCAGCCTTAGATCATGATAATATATTGAAACCTTTCCTGTGAGCCACATGATGATAGCTTATTATGAATGCCGCATTGTGCACGAGCTGGTGAAGGTCTCGTTCTGTTCGCCGGCGGAGAATCAGGTACCATCCAGAGCAGCGGTCCACAGGACAAAATGCTACTCACCGACAAACAATGCGAGTTGGATCCCAACACATTCTAGCGTTTTCAAGGCGCGTAAGTGAGACGCTGCGGCTGCGGTGTGCACATCGAACCAACTCACCACCGAGTGGGAAGGTCGCTTCAGTCCCAGTTCGAAAGGTGAACGGTTCCTGCTCTTGGGTTTAGCTCCACACGCCGACGTAGCTCGATACACCATAGAAACCTGTATGTCCAAGTGAGCGCCAGACGACATTACCAAAGGGCGGACGTGAAAATTCGCCCGCGTTATCTTTCGTGTCTTCAGCGAGTTATTCCATGTTTCTACGCCTTGCGAGACGAAATACGGTTAACTTCAGGCACGAGTGATGTTAAACACCAACTGACACAAGGTCCATCAGACTAGCGGGAGGAAGTTCCAGGAGATTGTGTGCTTGACAATCCCGAAACGTCGAGTCCGATGCAGTGCAAATTGTGCAATAGTGGGAGTTTCGATGCAGCATCCCGGCGACGGGTTGTCTTGATAGCTTGACCACGTTGTCATGCGCCGAGTTGGGCGCAAAACTCAGGGCTTCGTTTGCGAGCGTATTCCATGATGAACCAAGCGAGGAAGTAAGTGAGACATTCAATGTTAGGATTCAAACAAGAGAGCTTCATGGAAGTCATCATTCACACCCACAGACGGGTGTGCGTGGTTGTAGCGGTTACTAATCGAAATCAGTGAAACGCTACAAGAGAAGAGTCACTCGAAAGACTGGGTAAAATCCTCTATTTGAGCCTGTCGATACAGTACGATAAGTCGGTCCTTAAGTACTACGGGTGAGAGGGGCTATAGGGCAAAGGGTATAGGGCAAAGGGCACGCGGCACGTCAATACCTGTGGATACGAGACAGCGGTAACAAGGAGAGTGGGTGATAAAACTTGTAACGAGTGGGCAGTCGGCCGACAGAGTTCGGGTGACGGAATGCGAAGGAATAGGATAGAATTTTGTCGAGCGATTGCTCGTTTGGTGTGATCGTTACAGTGGTGAAGCATCAGTCAGGTGTACACTGTTCTCAGGATCATAAGCGACAAGAAAGCGCCCATGATTGAGTAACGCCAGTGGGCCACGTATTCTAGCCCAGTATAAGTTAAAAAAGGCACCATTGGCAAGGTATGAAGAACATGCAGGTCGGATAATACAACTTGTCAAGTAAAACGAACGCGCTACCTGCTGGGGTTAACGCTCACCTTAACGCATATTATTCGTGTATAGTATATGTCCCACTTCACGCGGAGGCTCACGGGCGTGAGGATCTCGCTTGAATTAGTCATTTCGATCAATGAGCAACCCTTGCGACATCACCTAGTCCCACATTCCTTCCCGTGTGTTGGAAGAATGGTCAGTGGTAATTGAGAACAAAAGTAGTCACACATCTGGGTCTCAGCACAGTCGTTCTGGAGACCGTTCTGCGTTGCGTCGCTCTCTCGAGCCCTGTGGCATCCCACACTGTCATCACCGGCAGGCCAAAAAAAAAGAAGATGCATACAAACGGATCTTCGATTGCCGTGTAGCCCATGATGCCCGTCTAACGCATAACGCATGATCAAGATAGGACTGTAAGTAAACAAATGATATAATATGCGCCATGTACACGCACCCAATCCATCTCGGGCTCGGGTCCGCATTCGAGTTTGCCCTCGAACAAGGAGTTCATGGAAGCATTCACTCGCGGCAACGACGTAGTCGAGCGCTACCAGACATTCACACAATGTTCGATAAACAGCAAATTTCGGGACCCGGAACTTTGAAGCGTGACATTGAAACCAAAATCAGTGAAACAGTGATCGAGGATGCACTTGCGTTTTCAGCGGCCACCAAGGCATCCTTCCATGACCCGTCCATCAACGCTGATTTCGCCCACGTGGTCAGTACTTTCTCATAGCCCCAAGGAGACAAGGGATTGATTGCTATCACCTGATGAGTTGTAAGATTAGGTCTGGGCGATACAGGTACCACATACGCGCGGTTAACGACCCACAGAGCCTGAAAGGTCGAATGACTTACGGTCGGAAATTTCGATGACTGAATAAATGTGGTCAGGGGAGAACCCTTCCGCCAACTGGCGAACCGTTGTCACCATGGGTTCAACGTGCAACCTGTTGCCTTCTTCTTGGCATTTCTGACGCAGGAATGTGCCTTCCTGGAATTTTGGCTGGGCAAAAGGAACTGGACTCTTGAGCTTGTAAAACGTACAATCACCCCACATAAGCTTACCAGGGATGATCCGAGACGAGGTAGAATCTTCTCGAAGACTAGTAAACATTTTGATGAGGTTGTCATCGACATTAACTGAAGCGCGCACGGGCTCATTACCACAAAGGACATATAATTCTACCCCTGAGTGGAAGCGGCGAGCCGATGGGTTAGCGAGTTCGAATCATTGGATGGCAAGAGGAGGCTACTCACTCACTGTCGGGCTCACGACTGGAGAACGGAGAGTGGACAAGTTGGACTGCCCCATGTGCATTGATGACTAATAGTGAACGATTGAATCGAGGTGGACACAGTGGACGGATTACAGTAAGTATGCGTAAAAATGCTAGTCTCGACACCTTTGGTACCCTCGCTAACTTCAGGATCTGCCAATATTACGGGAGGCGTTTGTTTCCCTCTACCCGTCGCTTCCTAACTTAAAAAAGTAACGGCGGGTATCTACTGAAGCGCGGTAGAGACCAACGTAGACGTGCAAAATCAACAACAGAGGCTGTTCGAGAACGCGACACCGAAAAAAAAACCCACTCTACCCTTACATAAAACAGTGGACATGAGCGAAAGCACACCGACTTGCCCTCCATAATCTCCCTGAGGAACCACCGTCCGATTGATCGTCTCCCCACAGTGATAAAAAAAATGAGTGTTACAGCGCCGGGCGAGGCGCACTGGCAAGTTTCCGAGTCATTTGTTCAACACACGTGCTGGTAACAAGCAACAGTCAAGCAGTGGCTTTGAAATATGATCTACCTGGCGAGCTGCATGACATCCACGAGAACAAGAATAAAAACTTATGTACGCACTTATCCAAATGTGCCTGAAGTTCTAATCGCCAGAGTTTGTGTCGCTGGCGCAGAAATGCCACCGAATCGTGGTTGAAATGGAGCAAGCGAAGTGAACGGAGGTGCGGCGCATGGGGACACCCAAGGTTTCCCGGGCACTAATACCTGGAACCTCACGCAGCCCAAGGACACAAAGGGACGACTCGGAAGAGCCGAGAAGCCATGTGAGAACGGTTGGTTGCAGAATGCGTGCGAGCGCGAGGTCGCGTGAAGGAGGGCGGTGCACCGTGTTGTTAGGGAACCGGCGTCTCCAAGCGGTTGCGCCAAGGCCATGGCCAGGTAGCTATGTATTTCCGATCTTCAAGAATTGGATGCGATGCGATGTGTCGAGGAGTTGAAACAAGATCGGCGATCGCCGCAAGAGCCTGGATATTGAGTGCTCGGATGGTTTGTCCTGCGTCTTTGAGCTTGGCGAGTGCGAACTGATCAAAGTCGTGCAAAGCGAGGGTGTTTAGGGCACAAGCCGGCAGCAACTCTGCAAGCGCCTAACAACCCCCCCAACAGAGATATGGAGGGATCGGACGGTATGGCCCACGAATCTACCGCGGACTGCGGAAGATTTGAGCACGGCACAGAAGGATGCAACCGCACACGCAACTGCAGTCCGGTCATCTTGTGGAACGGCAGTGTTTGGACTGGAATGGACCACGATTTGCATACGCACGAGCAGTTGACACGGGGGGGGGTATAATCTGGTGATCCTGCAGGTGTGTAGCAGACACGCTCAAGGATGGCAAAGATGAGCTCCAACGGTAGATGCGACGTGACGCACAACGATCTATCGAATGATCGCAAGGGTACAAACCATCAGCCAATTCGTTCCCAGATTCCCCACTGACACCCACCGTACCCCAGTAGTGCAGATTCTGCACCTCCAAATAACGGTCGTCGCCAAACGTGTCGACTGCTTGGTATATGCTTCCTTGGGCGTGTCAACGTCAATGAGGCCGCGATTCCTGGGCATGGCGGCGAGCTATCCCGTTGCGTTGATACCACCGAGATTGAATCCTTTGTGTAGCAACAAAACCTGCGCAGCGATCAACGACCGAGATTGGACACGAGAGTTGCAATCCCACGCGCGGTACAAATGGTGGAATGGTCGTCTGGTTTGGGGCGTCCAAGACCAACGCCACTCGGCAGGGTTTGACTTGAGCTTGCACGTCGCGCGGAGTTCAGCGCGACGCTTGCTGCGCACCCATCTTTGAGCGCTTCAGTGCGGGCAGTACCTTGGCCAAGCAGCTGCACCGACTTGAGGACGCGTCGATGGCTGATTCAAGCATGCTGCAGCCGGTTGAGCCCTGGTTAGTCAAGCTTCAAGGGGCAGCGAGTGGCTTACCGTGAATCCGGCTGCGAGTTTGAGGCTGGAGACGTGATTGGGTTGGAGAGGATTACTTAAGGTGTTCTCCTCGGGACGAGGGTCAAGCAAATGTGCCAGTGCAGGATCGCGTACTAGGCGACGGACCTCTTTGGTGCGTTTTGTGGCCGCTTCTCGGTTGGCTGTGGTTTGCCCCAGAGGGTGGCGGTGCTTGGGAAATACACAAACGGGACCTAACATCGAAATGTAGTCACAAGGATATCGTGTAAATTTTCTCAGATTCTAATTCAATTGCAAGTTGTGTAGGACAAGACATGACCAGTGATAGTAGGTCGCGAGTTGGCAAGACGGGCTTGGAAAACCCGGGAGCGTTTGCGAGGCTGCACACATTCGGCAAAGGCGCTCACTTCCTCTGGCGGTGAGCCAGCTCATCCATCGGTGAAACAGTGCTGATGACACCCCTCGTCAAAGATTATTTGCTCAACTACTATGCCAGGAGTCTCAACTACATGACCATGTTCCCATTTGCAGGCATCGTCGCAGTCAGCTGCCCATTTGACATGCTCGAAGATGGTGCGGCAGAATTGGTAGGCATCGCTTGCATTTGCCAGCATGGATCGTCAACATCGCCTTTTTTCAGCTTTCTAAACACCCTGAGCTCTGAGCTCAGAGGTGGCATCATCACCAAACGAACCCACCCTATCTCTTCCCCCCTCACCTCATCCACTCATTTCATCATACAGATCAAATTCAATGGCATATGTAGGTTCTTGTACCGTTGGAAGAGCAGATAGATGATGTCAAAAGGAGTCGATGAAGGAGACATCAGGGGGGAAGACAAGGGAGGACAAAGGGGAGGATAACAGACAACAAGGAGGGGCGAGGAGGGGGGATAGCGAAGGGAAGAAACAACGACGACGATGAGACGAGACGTCTGCTGCTCGCCAATCTGCCTGCGGCACTGGCTGGTGAGAGATCTAGACACCAAATATCCTCAGATCAACGATGTACACCCGCAAATCCGCCCTCTCTTCCCCCTTCCACCACTACCTACTCCGAGGAATTCCATGCGAGACTCCTTGAATGATCAATATTTGCATGAAGAGCTGCCTTGAAGAATGGAGGTACAGGAACAGGAACGACCCATGCTTGCCATGAGATATGATGAGAATATGCTAGAAAGGTATTCTTCGTAAGACCAGTTGTTTGTGATAAGGAGAGCACACCTTCAGCGATATTTTAAATTAGGCCATCAGAGGTGGAAAACAAAGCGACTCGTGGCGCCAAACTAAGACGCCCAATATCTCCGAGTGAGATCTCAAACATCCCGTCTGCTCTCAACCGGTGCGATCGAGGCTTCTGTGTCGCATTTAAATGCGAATGGAGCACTTCAGATTGAGCCTCGAGCCAGAGACACTCGAGAACGCTCGTTTCAGAAATCAATGGTGTGCGTTCCTTGGTAGGCTTTTTGCAAATGATAGTAAATGGCACCAGGATTAGGGAAATGAAAGATCCTGTCGATACAAAAATGATCTTGTATCCATCGCCCGTCGCGGCTAGACGTCAGAAACGAATCTTTCTCAGCAGGAATAGATGTTAGTGCGTACGTTTCAGGTTGATGCTCGTGAGACCATCTGCGTTGCGATAGGTGGTCAGATCGTATTCTGCGACTCTACATTGATTAGTTATAGTCTTTCGGATCCCACCTGCTTGCCGGTTCAACTTGGATCAGCACCTTGGATGGTGCCAGGTAGTCGGTGGGCAGCGGCGATCGATGTAGTGAGTGCTTTCTAAGAAGGCATACAGATGTTGGCTCACTTGATGGTTCTTCGATCTTGTATAGTCACTCAGACTTGAAGTCGGCAGTCAGCGCGTTTGTCGATGCGCGCCAACTCATAAACTCTCAAGAGCGGTCGTACGTCAATGTCGGGGCGGGCCCGGGGCTACTTCATACGGTATTTGCAAAAGGCAAGGCTCGGTCGTGGTCAAAATCCGACGGGGCAGAAAGGCGAGTACGCTGGTGACGAGCCATTTTCCCTCGAAGGCGAGGAAATGAGAGACGAGTTGAGATGGGTATGTGCGCGTGCAACGTCTGGTGCGCATTTGACGAGGTATCCTTGCGGACCCATGTAAATAACTATTCGCAGTGACCCCGACGCCTAGTAGCAAAGCATGGGACTAGAATGCGGTTTCTTGAGATGCGGAGCGACAGTCCCAACGGGACACCTGCCCGAACTTGAAGCGGGTCACGCCTGCATGCGCGATCGCGTCTTCCCGCTCTTTCTTACCCTCGACGACTATCTCTCGTGTATTTTTCAGGCCTTCTGTGGCAGCGTGCAGCTGCAAATCGCCTGATGATTTTGTCCGCAATGTGCTCGAGGATATCGCTTCGAAGCTGAGCACAGAGTGAGAAGCCCGCGTCAGATAGGCCCGCGTTAGCATCGAACGTGGGCGTGAATATCTTGGTGAATTGCAGCAACCAGCCGATGGCAAGCGTGGACAGGTGGTCGACGTTCGGCGTGGATCCTCACGAGAACGATTCATCGGTGTAGGTTGACGCCATCCACAATTAATTCTTGCTTGCAGGCACCGACAGTGAACTCGACAAAGAATGAGACGCACGCCGGAGGTCCTCACTGACATTCTATGGGACTGGTTCTGATGCCGGGGTAATAGGAGTCATTTTGATACCGGTGCCAAGATAGATCACAACCGGAGGCCCTTGACCGGCCAGTGTTCACCGTACAAGTCGCTTTACCTCCTCGCGGCGCAGATTATTGAGAGCTGGAATGTTGTCGAGCGCTCCGAAAACGTGAACATCTGGATAGAGCATCATGGTTAGCGAAGCACCAACTGCAACTAGGCTTTTTTTTTTTTTGGTTCCGTGTTTATTGTCCAGCGGGCCGAGCCCATGTCAGACATTACATGCGAATGTATCTATGGTGTGGTTATATATATGCGTGTTGTAGGGTTTGGGTGTCATGTGTTAACAGCTCGCTGGGCGAGCGGGGCCTGCGTGGGGCGGTGTGGGACTAGTGTCCTGATCGCGAGGGGGTCGTCAGGTGGGTCTGGTGGGCGGCAACTAGGCTTGCCAACCTTTCTTGAATGTTATACCTTGAGAATAGTTGGTAGATCAATAGGTCGTGCCTCGATGCTGTGATCAGCCTTCCTTGAAAATGAACGAAGGTGTGTTCTTGACGACTTGGACAACATCCGAGATGGCAAAGGGTCGACTTGGCACGTTCAGTTCTCTTGCGCAATGACCCATCCGATCCACGTTCGCCGGGATACAGATGGGCGACGGCTGCACTGCTAGGTCAAGGAGATCGGCATGTGGCATTCCAGCAAGCATGGGGGCTTACTAGTAGCCTCTTCAGTCCCAGTGCATCTTCCCATGCCGATCCAGCTATTTCTGCGGCGCAGACTGACAGTACCTCCAGCGAATCCCACCTCGGTTCAACGGCACGACAGATCTATGAATGTTCAGCTTCATTGTTCCGAAGAGGCTAAAGCCGAAAGAGGGTGTGGAATGGAAAAAGAAAATCCAGCAATCAAACCCCAATCGTCGTCAGTCCTGAGACTGGAAAAAGCGCCAGGTCAGAGAAAACGCCTTCAATGATGAAGCTGCGTAGGTCGAGTGGGATACCCCGAATGTCAAGGATAGGCTTGTTAACTTGTAGCACTTTGGTGAGAATTACAATAGGTCGTAGGACGAATCGATGATCCAACAAGAATATAAATGCCATCCAACAGTCTTGGCCTTGTTGAAGTCGTAGTGTTGACAGTAGGATCACGACGTTGCGGACGGTCAGACAGCGTGCCCCAGCGAAGGAGCAGAATGAGCATAGACGTGTGTAAATCTCCTGGAATGACCACTCGTTCGACGAACGGGGGATCAGTTCCAATGACGATGCGGTCTGGCGGAGGACTGAACCATTCCGCCAGATTACCAACCACGGTGGTTTCAAAAATGTCTACCTTTCCCTCGAGGATAAAGCCACTGAGGACCAGTGGAGTCAACTGGAATAGAACGCCTGGAATGCGAACCGTTGTCAGTCGGTGACATGTTGAAACACGCGTTCATGCGCGTCCGAACCCTACCAATTCAAATCTCATTCTAGGTCGGGGATTTGGGCACGGTCGTCGTGGTGGGGGCGGTGAATCGCTGGGCATGGAGTTGTATGAGTGGAGCAGTGAATAACACATCCAGTAGCTACAGGGAACATGATGACTGCATGAGTACAAGGTTAGATCTTTCTTAGGGCAAAGGCTAATGTAAACAAGACTCACTTCGACTTATTCGAGGTGACCTTGGACGATGAGACGTCGTCTGACCATGGACCGTTGTCCTTTCGGAAAGTCCACACTCCCCAGCCCGGTCTGAATCACCCTGGAGTTGCGCGCCGCCAACCGCCACAGTACATGTCCCGCAGAGATCCAGCCGGTCTTTGTGGTACGCCAGTAGACACTGCTGGCTGTGCAGAATCGGCGTCTTGTAGATGAGCATCGCCGGCGTGACATCCGGCGCGTCGCAGAATCGGTTGAGCTCGCCTTTGTACTTCAGCAGCAAGCTTGTTGGCCGTGAGCGCTCGGAGCTCAGGGAGTCACGCCACCGCCACCGTGACCACCGTGACAACTGACCACGGACTCGTCGTTGTTTCTGGTCATGTCTCCTCTGCCTCAAGTTGAACCTCGTCCTCCCCGGCATCGGACACTTCATTATCCTTGACCCAGACGCCATTTCCATCCAGACGGGAAGCAACTTTTTTTTCTTGCAAGGCTTCGGCAGCATTGGAAAGAACAGAGCGATCGAAGCCGTACAGCTTCTCGCAGAGCTCAATGGTAGCGTCAAGGGCCGCGCAGCCCTCTCTTCCGTGCTCGACACTGACCCCGCCTGACCCGCCTCTTACCATTGTCATTGCACACAACCTCGACTGCCCTCCTAGAATAGTTTCCCTCTTTCTCTGCAGTGACCCAGCCCCACTCGTCGCTGTGCGCTTCGCTCGCCTCCTTGCAGCGTGCTTTGTCCAGCTAGTAAGCATGGTATATCTCATTGATGTCGTCACCTGAACATCCTAGTCATCGAAGCTACATCGCTCTGCACCAACACCCCTTTCCGGCGCTCTGCAATCACACATCGACCCACCCCCGACGCGATAGACCTCACCGAACACTGTCGTCGTCACCCTCGTCCACGCCCTCGGAGACTTGAAGGAATCCGTACGTCCCCATCCGACCCTTGTTGATACTCGTTCATACGCCCACATCAGCACAACGCGCGGCAAATTTCCTGAAGGGTGGCAAGAATTCAAGAAAAACTCCCTCGCAAAAAAGATCAAGGCCGCCAAGGATAATTTTGACGAGGCCACGACCCAAACGTTAGACAGAGACAAAAGTAAGCCTTGCACCCCTATGCATGCGCGCGCTCTCCATTGCCTTGTCACATCAAATCTACAGGACATAGCAGAGAAAAAGGGACAGTTATGTTTACAGCAGAAACCAGGGTGTTTTCCTAGGAGCAACCTGCCAATGTCGCTTTTACCCACTCTTTTAGGAGTGTTGGATATGCGTGCTTCTCGCGCCTTCTCCATTTATGGACCGTCAACGATAATACGTCCAAGGGAACAGTGGCCAGCGCACATGCTCTGACGATGTAAGGCCTTCCACTTAATAGATCTACTGCTGACTCGTGGGAATCTTTAGCATCACAACTCTTTCTCTAATCCTTGGAGTGGTCGCTCGGGCCGCTGTTCCGATCTCCCTTCAATAATTCACACCTCTTTCGACTCATTACACCGGCTCGTTTGGAAAAAGCTTCGACCAGTGCCCTATTAGGAACCCCTCCCTCCCTCCACAACGTTTGACAGTTCGGTTGTGGCCATGCCCTCCCCAATTCAAAGAAGTTTCACTCTTGATCTTCAGCACCGATTCGACCGCTGTTGCATGCCAACGCTACCAGTTTCAGGCGCGTGATTTCGTCAACGTTATCAGAACATCCAGGGTCCAATGAAGACTTCATGCTACATCCTCCTTGCTCCGTCCTTCCGCCGGACAACCGGCCAATCCTACCACCTCTTATCAATCCAGTCAGGTTACCACCGGACACGTAGTTTCCCCCCTTCCAGACACAGCCTCAGGTCGAGACCACCCGCGCCGATGCGCTCAACTCACCTAGGCTGTCACACCCAGCCTCCTCCTACTTACCGGGTATGCCGCTTCGCTGCATGCGTCGTCGGCCACTCCTACCCCACGGGTATCGCGGCTCACGCCCTACCCGGCAGGTCGGCTCCCGTCCCGGGCCGAAGAGCGCTCCACGCTCTTGCCCTCGGTCACTCCCTCTCTCGGTCGCCTCCTCTCGGCGTCCTCCACTCCTCGGCCTAGCACATAGAGCGACGTTCAAAGACCCTTCTTTGTTCGAGATCTCCCTTTTTGCTTACGTCAAGAATGTTGTTGGTCCCCACTTTTTGACGAACTGGTTTCACTCGGAACGTAGTTTGCGCCATCGCTTCCAAGTTCTACATGCATCGTCCGGAGCTTCACTCACGACTCGCCGAGCTTGCTCAAAAGTTCGCTTTCAGTGTACCTGCCGGAGGGTACAAATCTCTTGAAGTCGTGCAAGCCTATCTCTTGCTGACACTGGGGATGTGGTGCTGTTGAGCGGTATATGAGTATGGCAGAACATGGTTACTGCTTGGTATGGCTATCCGGTCGGTCTATTGTTCTCTCGTGCCACATACCTTACCCAACGCACAATCATAGGATGGCCACCGATCGCAATTTGCACCGCAAGACGGGGGTGGGCCAAGATGCTGCTGAAGGTCGTGCGCGTGATCAGGAAATACGCAATTGTGAGCGTATGTGACTCCTGTGCTTTGCGCTGGACCGAAGCACGAGCACTCAGATGGGCAAACCTCATTCGATACGGGAAGAGTGCGTACTTTTGTTCAAGTGTCTGATTGACCTAACCAAGTCTCTTCCGTGCCTCGTAGTTTTATTATTTAAATTGTCCTTCGGTGGATTAGCTCACCAGTGCACTTGCGGTCCATGTAGTGAGTCCTTTTTTTTAAAAAACTTTCTCGCCGGTCATGTATTGAATTCATCTCTTAGGAATTGCAACGTATCGCGTGTCCCACAGTTTGGATCTCTTGTACTCTGGTATCAATACTCCGTCCGGCCTACAAACTGACTGCGACTATTTGCTGGTGATCAAGACTTTTGAACAGAAGATAATTGGGGTGCATGAATGGACGAGCGCTCGCGCACCCCCAACGACACGTGAGTCTGTTCCATATGCCACTTTGCACCCGCGGTTTTGTTGTGATTGTAGGTGATGACGTCCTCAAGGACTATGCCTCCACCATCATGATGTTCTACTTCCATTATTACTCACTCTTCATACATTCCTTTGGGCTTCAGAACGCCATGGAACTCTCGGCCGTCGATATACCTTACTTCTTTTCGAAGTGCCACACCGCGGCGACAGCTGTTGCCGTCATTGCATGCGACCGACTCTCACTTTGTATTTCTCTCGTATGCTGTCCTCAGTAAATTGTATCATCTCTTTTCACGTGCTGCCGTCTGATTATTCTTTCCAGTTCATACGACCTGAGTTCCAACAATATATTCAAAATGAGCACAAAATCATGAAAGACATCGTGACGGTTCTCAGTGATACTGCTGTAAACTCTCACCGCACTCCTGCTCTTTGCAGCACGTTCCTTCGCACACTCATCTCCGCTCGGACGGATGCTCCGCAACAGCACCCAACACCACAGCAGCAACTACAACAATCTCAACCTCAATCCGAAGTTGTGGTTAGCGACGAAGGAGCTAGACTACATGACACGAACCTTTTTAGGCCAACGATGCCTATGAATGGTGTGAACGACTTTCACTTTACCAGCGAGATGGGCCCTGTGGCCGACATGTCCACATTCCCACCAACTATGGCCGGCCTGCCACCATCCGACGAAGGGATGGGAATTCTGTCGATGGAGAATGGCTTTTGGGGCAGTGTCCTCGTTCCTGGTGCGTCAATATCATTCGTTGGTCCCATCCCCCTGGGGGTTGACAAAAGCGATGACAACAGGATATTCGGACACGATGGAGGGTTAAGTGGTGGCTTCGTATTTGGCGCTGGCCTTGTCACATCTGGGTGGTTGCCGGTGACCGTCACCGCTTCCATATGGACGCAATACCGCTAATTCCATGGATTACACCCAACAAAATTTGAGATCGACCTTGATGCAACGCAAGGGCTGATATTCCATTCTGTCTTAATGTGCTCGCTCACAGCTGCTCCAGTTTTTCTGTCTTGCTCGTCTTGCTTGTTGTCTCGTCTATCCTCTTTTTTGACCCTATTTTCGGTGCATGCTGCCATGTTTCTGTTATGCATACGCAAATGTCCTGCAGAACTCTTGCTCTTATCAAAACAGAAACATGTACTCTAGCATGGTATTAGTGCGACGTTGGGGCTGTTGGGATTAAGATGTCGTACAGCATACTAAGCCCGGCCCAAACAAGTAAGTCCGTCAGACTGTCGACGGTAATGCCAAGTTCAACTCACAATTTCTCATCCAATGGTTTCTTCCACTCGGGATACCAGCTCTTCCGTTCCTTGCTCCTGGATAAATGCTATTTCTGGAGTTTGTGCGGTACTGTGGTCCTCGGGGATCCATTCCTTCAAGTTACTCTACTCATTGCTATATGCTTTATTCCATGTCCATGTCAGTCAGAACTCACACTTGCGTGCATCTAGCCTGTGACCACGCCAGATACAGAGATCGACTGGGAGACGT
The DNA here is from genome assembly GCA_038093875.1 of Boletus tylopilopsis. Classification (NCBI taxonomy): domain Eukaryota; kingdom Fungi; phylum Basidiomycota; class Agaricomycetes; order Boletales; family Boletaceae; genus Boletus; species Boletus tylopilopsis. The sequence continues at coordinate 22,322 of JBBPTB010000070.1, read as the reverse complement.
ATACGGTTCACCTCAACTTATGCTTGAAGGGAGAACGAAATTATGCCGAGATAGTCGGACCTACTGGTCCGCTAGTGTGAGTTTACATTTCAATTTTCCATCCTGCGTCTCCGTTGAAGCTCAACGATAGATACCTTTGTTTGTTGTTCTGAGCCACTGATATTTTGTATAATACCTCGCAGTAGACCCCTTCCCATCTTGGCTAGACACCATCCCTTCGAACTCGCATTCTCGTTCCTGTCCCGTAGACGCATTTCCAAGGACGTCGAGTATAGCTTTGAGTAGTTGGGGTTGATGCAGATGGAAGCTGGTGGGAAACGAAGCTGAACGCCATGGAATGGATGGGAGTCAAAGTGAGCGAACTCGATCATAGCCAGGAGACTCAAAGTCTGGCCGCAATAGTGGTAATGTTTCCTTTTTGTTACAGATGTCCATCCAAACTGTCTCAACCGAATGTCTGGACCCAGAATTTTCCGCCCCAGATGGTAACCGAGTTGCTTGTAACACGCTCACAACACCCTCTTGTGTCCGATGAAATGCATCCCCACCTTCACTGCATGTACCAATCGCCGCGGTCTTGAACTCTTCTACTTGACAGTGTCTGCTCATTCAAGTTCACGTCCAGCAAGAAAACACGTCTATGCATCTATGCCCTCATCCCGTATCTTTCTTGCTGATATGATACACCAGCATCAACATGTGAAGGGCGTAGACTCCGATCGCTCATCTGATGAGATTCATCATTCCAAAAAAAAAATGGCTGGGCCATCTTTCTGTCACGACGGGTGCTCAAGCTTGACCACGAAGATCAGTTGGTCATCGCAGCCAAGTAGTAATCGCGACGGTCGCACACAAGTCTGTTCAGTTCCGCGGCAGTTGGCTGCTCCTCGATATCCCAGTGACGGTCATCCCGTCGGTCTCCTTTGGGCCGACGAAAACCTCGCGCATTGCCCTACCAAAGTGCGAACCCGCACAGAATTCGATCCCATTATCCCGCCTACATCCCACTTTGCAGGAATCCTATTCCATAAGCATCCAACGTGATCTTGCGCGTAGCATAACTGGGGTGCGTTTTCAACTCGATATGCAATGTGAACCAGGCAAGTACACAGACTCTTACCATGATGTCATGGCTGATACTTCTAAAAGCCCTCTTCTACAAGGAAGCTCACACAGGGAATCCCACGACTACGAGGTGCAATACGATCGTTTGAGCGTGCCCATCTCAAGATACCACTCGAGTCCTCCCTCTCGGTCATCCCCAACTTGGGCAACGTGGCGGCGTAGACACGGGTCGCTGTGGGGGTTGATCAGCGTGCAGATGAGGAGGGGACGCCGGCGGTGGTTGGCAGAGGACGTGCGGGTGTTGCATGTGCTCTGTTTCTTTACTCTCTACATACATGGAGATTCGGCTGACCCTAATGTAACCTGCCATATGACTCGGTTCCTGCTGCATGTGCCCCTCGACGTGCCATCCAATGTCATATTTGTTAGAAAAAAAAAACCCGCGGTGAATTATATAATTATATCAACGAATCGCCTCGGACGGTGGGGTTTAGGCGCAGGTTTCCCAGCTTGACTCACTCTGTAACATACGGTCCAGATGGGTCTAAGGAGAACACTTGGGTTAAGCGAGGCTACGCAAAGAATTAAGGCAGAAGGCTTTAGTAAATGTCCATTTTTGGCTCTGGGTGTAACCCTGCTCTACCACTGTTGGAATTTCACCAACCTTTTCGGTACCCGTGCCCCCAAGATGCCCCTCGGCTGGACCACTGCACAGCTCTCACGCAAGCCATCACGTTACGGAGTCCAAGTGGGGACAAGAATTCCTGCCCCCGAATATTTTCAAACATGACTCGATACGTAGAATTACACTGACAATCAACGGACAATTGAACATACAAAGTTACGATCTAGGACTGAGTCTTGCTCGACTTGCCCATCTTCCTCCCCTTTCTCCTTTTCGGGGCTCGCCGCTGACCCTGAGCGGAAGAGGGCTGGATCAAACGCTTTGGTTCCATGACAGGTTTGGAGCACAACGGCTTCTGCCTCTTAATCGGCTTATTGGCCCCACCTTGATCAGGATAGCTCCGTTTCAGGAACCAGTCCGAATAGCGTTGGTGTGCGGATCGGACTATGCGTGCCCCCAGTTTCTGGAGGAACGCCTCCCAGTCGCATGACAGAGACGAATAGGGATTTACGTCACGTAGACACTTGATGCCGCGGTCACTTTCTAACACGCGGTCGTCCAATTTGACTTGAATCACGGCATCGATGACTTGCGTAATTCCGATAGCGATAAATCGCTCGATCTCCTGCATAGATATCTCAGGGTGTAAGGTCTAAAAATGTCAGTAAGATAGATAATGCGAGCATATTGTCCAGACTTACCCCACTCGCAGTGTATGCTCGGTCTTGGGATTGGAAATCGAACACGCCGTGTTCATTTCGAATGAATGCCTGGAAACTGACTCCTGTGACATTCATCCACTGAACTCCCCCGACGACGATGGGTCCAAAAGGAGGAAAACCGTGGCAAAGGGATTCGAAGTCGTCCTCCGAAAGAAGCCGGTCTTCCATGACAGCGAGGCGACGCTGTTGGTCGGCTTGACTCAGTGGCCACGCGTTGTCTTCTAGCTTGACGAGGATGACCAGCTTGACGGTAGCGTTTGCGTCAGTCATTGCAACAGCCTTCTCGACGAGTTGTTCCCAATTCTGCGAGAGCCCGGTTTCAAGAAGCCAGACGGGAGATACACGTCTTTTGGACGAGACCTTCGCGATGTTGTTGACGGAAACCATGATGTCAGGAATGTGATAAATGGTCCCGCACTGAATGCGACCATTTGTGTCGAACTCGATGCTGTACGTTTTGTCTTCACTGATTTTCATGCGATAAAAATTTGCGGTGATCATTGATATAAAACTCTTGTTTATGGATTCATGGAGATCATAGGGACTCATGATGACGAGCTCTTCCTTTTTCACAGAATAGAAAAACCTATGGTGTGCAGTGAGATAGCAGCGCAAAGCCAACCAGGATCCATACGTACCTAGCACGAGGTGAATCGGCCTTACACTCAGATATAAGAGAGAGTATTGCAATGTACTCGCGAAGCGAAACGTTCGGGATGCGCTGCTTTCGCTGTCAATTTCGCTGCAAGGATGAATGTGTGTGACGTACAGATATTGATTGGGTAGGGGAGACAAGTAGTTGAACAATATCACAACACCGAGCTGACTTTTATTTAGTTAATTATAATATGAGGTTATGCGACGTGATACCTTGCAGAACCAGATCACTATTTGCTAAGTTGATGGCATCGATCCTCGCACTTAGCATAGGTGATTCTGGGTGCGTGATAACATCATCCCACTCCTCCTCCTCCTCCCCTCCTCCTCTTCAGGGTGCTGAGGCTCGTTTCCAGGCTCTGGGAAAGCAGTGCGAGGACTGTTCGTTAGAGGTGAAGATGGTGGGGAAGTAGTTGATAATGTAGTGTTTGATTCACTTGATGAAATTGTTGAAGTCGCATCGTTCGTATCATCAGAATCGGAGGAAGTGGTAGTAGAAGGGTGCTTGAAAAGATGACAAGTACCCAAAGATTGAAGCAATTGAACCGGCATCAAGTATGATATAGAAATGCTAGCGTCTGAAGTCTGAAGTGACGGTGGATGGGAGACACAATGCGAGAGCTTACGTACGCAACCCATGTCATACCAAAAAAAAAAACGGAATCATATGGCATTCGGGTACTAAGAACCCCGTAGCATCATTACAGGAGAGGATAACGCTCGCACGAACGCAGCACGTCAGGTCGGGGCCGACAAGGAAACATTTTGATGAACAGCATGGACCTCGGGCGAATGATATGCATAAATCAGTCAGCAATGAAGCGACTGCGATGAAGAACGATCAGAGTATACCAGGAACGGAGATGATGACCACGGGTAAAATGACGATATAGCTCTTCGAGGCTGGAAAAAGGAGTTCTGTGTCGATTGTTACCACTCGGTACCTTTATCGGCTATTTTCGAGAGAGGAAACTCGAGTATCCGCAGCGCTGTAACGGTGTGGTAAGCGAGAAATGCTCCGTCGCATCGCACGCCGTCTATGGCGGAAGATCTGCACAAATAACATTTTGTTTTTGTAGCCATGATTTTTTTTTTTTGAGCACCTTTTTCAAGCTTCTTTTCTTTTTTTCGAGCATCTTTTCCTTTTTTCAAGCTTTTCTTTTTTTCTTTTTTTCAGGACACACTTTTTTTTTCCAAGCACAACTTTTTTATAGCAAAATATTTAATAAATAACACAAATAAGGAGATGGGTGAAAACTGTGACTTGCACCCAACGAATATACGTAGGGAGTGAACGGCGCTTGCGCGCGTGCATAGCGAGGTAGATAGAGTGAGGGAGTGGAATGTCATTATCGGTCAGGGAGATCGCGGTTGTGCTGTATGTCGGGTTGTGCTGATCGCGCATGTAGTGGTCACCGGGCCAGAGAGCAGGTGCGTGCATTAAGGGAGCCATTGGGCTCGTCGACACACCGGGAGGGGTCCAGGTCGCAGGTAGAGATCTGCACGGGTAAACCCGCGGGTGTGTGCAACGCATACGACGTCGCATTGATGTCGGCGTCCTCGTAATCAGACAAGACGAGGGGCAGAGGGCAAGGGAGATGTGGGGTGAAAGGCAAAGGCCCCGATAATGACGACGTGACAACTGCAATAGCGCGGTTATCGCGTCGTCGTCATTGTTGTCAGGCGAGGTGAGAACGGAGGGCGAGAGGGGGGGTGCAGCGATAGGTAAAGGGGACAACAGCGCAATGGCCACCGCGCCAGGCGAGATAAGGACGAGGGCAACGAGAGGCGAGGCAAAAGGCGAAGGCGCCGATGACGACGCGACGATTGCGCGATCGCAGTTATTGCGTCGTCGTCGTCGTCGCCAAGCGGCGAGACGAAGGCAGAGGGTGAAGAAGGGTTGGGGCGGGGCGAAAGGCGAGGGCAAGGGTGGGCGGCGGTGTGGTGTGTGAACGGAGACGGTGGGAGCGAATGGCGAACGGTCGCGACGGTCGGCGCGCAAATGGGCACAGTGGGGGCAAATGGCGAGTGCTGGCGCTCGAGTTCGAGGGAAGGGAAATGTGAAGCGAGAGGATGAGGCGAAATGAGATGAGGACGAACAACGGCAAGTCGGCGACAACGACGCGACGATCACCGCAACGTGAGCGTCGCGTTGCTGTCGCCATCATGTCGTCTGGCGGGCGGGCAAGGGTGAGGGCGAGGACTTGAAGGTGAGGGTAGGTCGAGCGAGCCATTCGGCTCGTTGACACACCGGGAGGGATCCAAGTACGAGGCGGGTGTGTCGAAAGAGCCATTTGGCTCGTCGACAGGTCGGGAGGGGTACAGGTGGTGCCGTCTTACGTTCTTGTTGCGGGCGGCCTTTGCGCTAGACATGAGCATGCGTCAAAATCCCGGACAGGCAGCTCACCCAGGGGCATAGTACAATAATCACAATTCTCATATCTGAAAAAAAGTCCCATAAGAGAAGCTTCGTCTTGGTTGAGGTGGCGGAGAGGATTTTACTGCCAAGGGCAGCCTGTATGCGCGCTTGGACGGCAGGGACACGCGTGGTGCTGCTAATGAGCTTGATAGTGTCGATTTGTTCAAGCGAGAGACCAAGTCGGCGAGGGCTCGTCAGAGCGGGACAGTAATGCAGTCGAGGATGGGGGTGATGAGGTGTTCGTAGGTGTCACAGGGGAACTCGGAGGACAAGTCGACGTCGTTCATGATGGATTCAATGCTGAGGCCTGAGGGGTGCCTCCGAGTTGGCAGAGAGGATTTTCTCTAGGCCCTCACAGCCGATGGCGGGACGGGAGATGGCCTTTGGGCCGGAGAGGACGTCAATCTTGTATTTCGCCTTAAAATCTGTCGCTAAATATTGGAGGACATGATTGATGTCGCGACCGCAGAGATTTCTGTCATAGGCAGCGGAATTACATAATGACGGGCTGGACTTTGAGAGGGCGACGGTAGCGGACATATGTGGAAGTGAGACTTGCGGCGGTATCCGGTGTAGCCTAGTTGGAAGATGATACCCCGACACCTTGGAATCTGGAGACAACCCAAACGTAAAAACCATTTTGGGGCATCGTGCATGGGTACCTCATTGTAAGATTGGTGGTTGGGGTTGATGCGGTGAAGAAGCAAAACCAAGGACATGCGTGAGGTCATGCAACCAATCACGTTGTGTGGTGCTGTCACTGCCTTCCAACAAGGGAGGGCAATCGCGCTCACTGCTAAAATCGCCATGGTATCATGCATGCGATCAATCAAGCCAAGAGCAAACGTGAGGCGGGCTGCTTTTTGGTTAGCCTCTTTCCTTTCTTCCTCCCTTAGCTGATCTTCCTCCTCTCCCGTGCTCCCGCACCCCTGTGCCTCGCTTGATGAGAATGGGACGCCGTGAACTTGCCATTCTGGGAATTGAAATCGGCTGGTTCCCATGGCACTGTCTACGAAGTGGATTGCTGACTGTATATGCATGTGTAGGTTCACCGCCAGTTGCATACAGTGTAAAGCGTAAAGCAAGGATGTAACTACAACCAAAATTGTGCAGCTTCCACGGGAATGGAGCCATAAATAGGTAATGTAACCCTAGTGGGCACCCTTGGCCATGAGATGACGAGCAGACCATCATCCATAGCTGCCAGTATAGTACTTGTCTACCATGGTAGATCAATTCTGTGCAGCGTGATGTGAAAGGCAAGTCAGGAGAATCACCAACCATTGTACCCTTTGGAACACGGAGGACACGTTCGAATTTACCATATTGAATCTCCTTCACCAGATATTTCACATTGTACCCTTGATCTGAGGGAGGCATTCTCGGGTAACGTTCTCCAGAAATCAGTACGTAGTTATTCTCGTCCAGGTGTACCCTCACTTCCTCTGACTTCATGCCTGGAAGTTCGAGTACAGCAGTTATACGAGAAGAAGTCGGGTCATCGCATAATTCAAGTCTGCAAAAAGTCAATGAGCAAAGTAAATGTACTTTTGTGGGTCTAGGTCTATATACCTAGGTTTATAGACAAGGCTGGTGCATGTCTGGTGCGGTATTCTGTTCCCGCAGTACGGGAAAGAGATATCATCGAGCAAAGGCGCGACACAAGGCTGGAATGCCATCATTTTGGGTAGGGAAGACAGTTTGCAAGTGGTACAGGGGAAGTTGGAGAAGAGAAGACGGTACTGTACGCGTCTGTATGGAGGCAACCAAGGGGGTCTGGTTGCTAATTCAGAGTCCGTAACGCACCCCCCATTACGCGTTATGTTGCTAGCATTAGCAACCATGTAGTAATTTTGTATGTCAAACCACGTAGAGAATTGACTCAGACCGCTAAAAGGAGCTCAAACACGGTGGTCCAAAATATTTTGGCCGAAAATTTAGCATTTTCCGGGTTCATCAAGACAGTGGATGTACGTTATGTTGCTATCATCAGCGACCATGGTGGCCGGAGCTGCGTTACGCACCAAAAAGTAGCAACCAAACCCCCCGTTACGCGTTACGGTTGCCTCCATACAGACGCGTACAGTATGCCATAAACAAATTGGTTTGTACGCGCCGGAGTCTCATCGGCGATCAACCTTCTGGTCCTACTCTTTGATTACATGTCTCGATGGATCCTTCACGTACAGCGGTGTTAAGAGCGGAGTCTCGGCTTTACCCGCTGGAGGCACATCGCAAGAATATCGCACCATCGTACCTCACGCGTCATCGATTCATCACCGAGGTGCGTCGTCTGCCACGTGTTGGTTGTTTTCGTCTGACCAGCTGCATGTTCATTAATCAGGACGTCGTCGACTCGGGACAAGTCTGAAATCGCCCGAGAGTAAGGGTCTCGTCTTTGCAGACCAATTCATATTACTGACGTTGTTGTTTGTCGTCTAGATTTTCGCTCAAGTTCCAACGGATCGTGCAAGACGAGCAAGAGGTCAACTTCATTTCTCGGCTTCATGCCGGGAAGCTAAGCATTGTTCCATGGTGAGCACTCGACGTATGTTAGACGGATGCCTCTGACACGTGGCACCGCAGGCCGGTCGTCGAGTCAAAAGAGTTTTACAGGTTGTCTCCTGCGTTGAAGAAGCAGTTTGACAAGCAAGCCGTCCGCGGGCGAGTTCTTGCACTTGATGAAGACGTTGATGGCCAAGTTGAAGGTGGGGGTTTTTTTTCTGAGGGGATTCTTGTTCACACTTAAATGACTTTTTTTTTTGCAGGCGAACGATTGGGGTACCCTGTCCCGTAAGATGTTCGTCTTTTTTTTTTTGGTTGGTTGGGCTGATTTGTCGTGCTCAGAAACGATGGCGTCGCATCGTGCGCAACTTATTTCGACGCTCCCTCCAAACGTGCTTGCCTTTGAGTATGCAGAAATTGATCCAGACCGCGAACAACTCGAGGCAAAAAAATTATACTATTTGTTGTGCTCAACGCTGACATGGGGCTGGCTGTATAGATTTTGGACACACCCCATCAACTGTTCATCGGGGGTGGCAGTGGCCAGACCGTCTCTCGCGAACGCATACTGTCAGATCTCAGAGCCGCCTGGGCGGGCCACGCAACCCGCCAATACATCACCAAAGACGAATGGATGACTGGCCTGACCCAGCACCTCGAGGGCATCGCCGACTTGGGGATCGCCCTCGTGCGCGAATGGTTGGACAAGAACCGACCAGAACCTGTCGCGGTTCCAAACGGCCGGTGCTGGGAGTGGCGGGAGCCACGCCATCGATAAGTTGAAACGTCACTTTGAAAGTTCGATCGTGGACTTGCGGGGTAATGTACAGCTCTGTGGGATGGCGCGCGCTGAGTGTCAGTTGCGGTGTGTCAAGAGTCGGGTGCACAAGAATCCGCACGATTGTCAGTCGGACCCTTTGTACGTGCAGGAGTGCGATTTCTGTTTGGAGCTCGAAGGGGTGGAGCACCGGCCATGTACGATGAGGTGCGTGGTCTCTGTGTAGTGATCGTGGCGCGTGGTGCTGATTGCGTGTGGTAATAGCGCGGTTCACGGGGGGAGGCACATGTGGGCGTTTTTTTTTTGCTTTGGTTGACGGGCGCTCGCGGCTCATGTGTATTGTGTAGATGCGTCGTGAACCAGCATCCCTGCGGGAAACGTTGCAAGTTCTCTGGAAGAAGCGGGTGTCAGGACGTCTGTGCTAAGGTGCGTTCTTTCATTCAAAGTACCCCGTCTTGGTTTGAGGAAGATTAGGTCATTGATCATAGCGACGACGAGCATCTTTGCGCTGTTCCCGTTCATGCTTGTGGCAAGGTGACCACTTCTATTCGTGGCTATTGTACACGTCAATTCTGAAACGATATAACCATTTTAGTCGTTGTGGTCGTGAAATTGGTCGACAGCAGCATGTATTCTTGTCCCGGGGCGTGCCAAATTCCAAGGTATGTGCTTACTATCTGATGATATGGTGCGGAATCTTGACGCCTTGTCAAGCGACGTCGAGCATGTATTACACCAATGCGATGCTCGTTTCTGTTCCATCCCCTGCCAGTTGTGCAAACGGCTGTGTGTAGACCAAGACCACTTGCATGGTCTCGATCCTGATGCGATCCATCTCTGCGGGTATGTCTCACGTTGATGCGCCGACGATAGAGATCCCTGATCGATCCTCTACAGTCAAGAACACATCTACAACTTGCAGCGCCTTGGGGATCTGTCAGATTGAAATAGCGCCACACTCTATCGTCACCATGACCCAAGCGTGATGTGCAGTCGCGTTCTGGTGGCACCCTGAAGCAAGGCGCGGTGAAGGGCCTTGGAGTCAACACCCCTCCTATATGACATAGCACGACGTCTAACGCCACAATGCCCTCTTGCTTCCCTCGTCCTCACCCTCCTCGTGGGGTTGACGCAACAACGCGACAACCACGACAACAAGATGACTCGACGACGACGAGGACCACGCAATGTTGCAACGGTACTCTCTCTCTCTCTCTTGTCCTCACCCACGTCGCGATGATGACGTTTGCACCCTCCCGTTCTTCCTTCCCCTCAACATCACTCACCTTGCGACGATTACGCGCCCCCTCCCTCGTCCTCACCCACGTCGCAAGGATCATATTTGCGCCCTCCATTCCATCCTAACCCACCTTACGAGACGACACCGTACCCTCACCCTCTCCACAAATTGCGTGCGCACTTCCTTCGGTCGTTTTGCTACGAGGTTGACCAATCAAATTAACAACAGGAGATCTCACTGCCCTAGACGCCGCCGTCCTCGCTCGTAGCGGCTCCTGGGTGATCACAAGCCCGAATGCTGGTTGGGTCCCCCAACCATTCCAAGACATGGAAGATTTCCAAATGCGCGCCGACTGTGTGCTGAGGACCACGGACGAGGCAGAGAAATTCGTGCTGCTCAACGCTTTTGCACGCCTCCTCTCTGCCTGGCCTGGCGCACCCAGCCATTTCACCACGCCGATCACCGCGTCGATGAGCGACGACGTGGCGCGAGGTACGATGGGTGAGATGATATTGTTTTATGTGGAGAAATTCTACATTAACAATGGTCGCCCCCCTGTTTTCCCCCGACGTCTCCCTGTTTCATAACTATCCCTACCGTGTTGGACATTCCCATCCCCCAATCTTTATCGTTACATGATCTCATTCATATCCCCCTCCCTTTCTCAGCTCGTAACCAAGCCATTTCTTTCTTTGGTAGCCTATTGTGTGGTGGTATGCATGCAACGTTGTTTTTTTTTTCAGGAAGGAGCGTTTGATGTTTCTGAGGGCAGTCTGAGAAAGTCACTGATTAGGTGTGGTGGCCACCCACAGGGTTTCGGGAATCACATTTTACCGTTTGTTGGGGATTACTGAATGTTGCTACGAAGACCAACTTCATGGCTTTCTCTGGCGCAACGAAGGAGAGTCAATCCGTCTGATTCTCGATGGTCGTTTCCCCGGATAGGAAAAGTCCATATTCTGACCCGTCAAGCTTGCGCGCTCGCGGTCTATATCTCACATTGTGTCGCTCACCACTTCTCCCGGACGGAAGACAGCCTCTTGCGACTATGCATTGACGTCAAGGTGTTCCTGACGTGCTCCCGTTATTTGAGATGAGTACAGTCGGCGCGAGATCAAACTTATGAGGGTGGACCTCTGTATCATCTCATTCTTGCGCCAAGCATACCGAATACCATGGATGAGCATCTTGGACAAGTTTCCCGAATCGTTGAAAGCCAAAGAAAGATTTGCGAGTGCCGGTCGTCAGTCAAACGAGCCCCGTATTTTAGCATACCAATAACCCCGTCCCTCGGGAACCAGGAGACCAGCGCAGGGAATGATAGAGCAAGAAGCGTCGCACGGTTCAGACAAGCCAGGTGCTAGACGAGTGAAGTGACCTATAACTCCATTTGTGATCCTGGGACATAGGTCGTCTAAAGTGTCCCTACAGTCGACTCTGTAATAACCCATACTCCTCGGGAAGGCCCTCGTATGGGTTATGGGAGAGTATGGGTTGTCAGCGTGGAAATATGGCATTTGGGAAACCCAAAAGCTATGAGTTATTGGAGAGTATGGATTAAGTGACGCATGGGTTATTACAGAGCTGACTGTGCTAGATAATTCATTTCTTTGAGTCCTTCACAGGCATAAGGCTGAAGCTGAGGGATGACGTTCATCTCTTCCCGTGAATGAGTGCATTTCCGAGCCCCTCATTTGATCGACATGGAAATCCGTACGCCTTAAGCCGTGCATGAATTAAATAAAACAGCGGCTTTATCTGCGCCGCCATCTCGAACGGAGACGGTCGGCTTCAACATTGAAAGTACTGTGACGTCGTCCACTTTGCAGAAAATCGGCGTAGACTAACACCTTTCTGAGGGGTCATAAAGCGCCGCGTGTGCATGAACAAAGCGCGTCGTCGTTTTGCCCTCTCACCTCTTAACAGTGACTCTGCGTCACCCCTCCATTTTGTCGTTGTAGTTTCCTCTCTCGAGTCACTGGGACACTCGGCAATTTTTGGTGGTCGTACAAGGGTCATGCAGGGCTTTCGCTGTCTACGAACACTCTGCTCGATGTGGCCTAACGACCTCTGAGACTAAGCACCAGGCAGGGGTAAACCATAAACTGAAAGGGGTTGCCATAAAATGTGGCGAGCACGTTATAAAGTATGGAAGGCCGGACAACCGTGCTCTCTCGGTGCAAGTGAATTCGAATTCCAACATTCGGCATGGCACCTAAGGCAATCAAGGGTATTTACCCCCAAACCCACCCTTCTCATAGGCAATACCAACAGCAGTCATTTCAGATTTGCCCATTACCGACAAAAAATCTTCAGACCATTCTATCACTAAGTGTGAGATTACATCCTCCATCAGGAACAAGGAGGTCTTCTATGATTTATATACCATTTCCAAATCACACCACCAATATGGATGTGGAAGTGGGGAGAAGAAAATTTGCACTCAAAATGCTGGGCAGCCTTGCTATTCTTGATGTGTAAGTTCCTAATCATCTTCAATTGCCCTGAGACTGACAGCCTGTATTGTAGCACCATGGAAGGCTTTCTAACTTGCTGACTGTATTCACATCACTTCCAGCTCACTATGCTCCTCAGGGATGGACATCCTTGGAGTCACTGATGCTCTTGTGTGCTATAGACATGCATACTGCATTACAAAAGCTGCATGACCATGAGTGGATCCACATTCTTCTTGGAATGAGGGGGGGTACAGAATTGGTCATATCTAATGAGAATATGTTGCTGGACTTGTAAGCACGCTTCGAGTGACAACAGAGAAGCTTGATTTGGGTCAGTGGTTTGGGACTTACTAGATGTTTATGATATCACTGACCAGGATAATTTCCAGGACTCATCCACGTCAGTCAGCGTTAGGGGCGATGCCAGAGAGTAAACCCACACGTCAAAAGTTGATTGAATTCATCAGCAGTATCCAACAGCATGCCATCTCCAGTAACTGGTAGTGGCTTGACATTGATCTTGGGCAGGGTCAGTTCACCATGATGCAGTGCGATTGGAGTCAAAGGGACACTAAAAATCTCGTTGTCCTGCACTCATGTAGTCGACCATATGGTGGTGATGTTATTGGGCACTTACCAGGGCAACGAGTTCACCACACTTTTGACCACATACCAGCCCAGTATTTGATGCGTTCCTTGATACCGTAGTGCAGAATATATCTCTGTTGCTTACTCTCTGGATCTCCCCAGTGCAGAGATGTTCTGATGGATAAGGTCAGTTGCTCAGCATAGATGGGAATGGGCTGCAGTGAATCCCGATCCATGCCACAGCGACAATCTGGCGTGGAACTTCAACTCAACTACTCCATGATTACAAATGTTGGACTGACATTTATCTGTGGAACATCCACTGGGATCCTGATTTCCTCCACTGGCAGGGTGATTCAGTGTGCACTCAGCCTCTAGAGAATAGAAGATAAATGGATGTGATCCAATCACAACAACATAAAGTACCTGTTGTAAAGAGGTGAAGAGCAGCCCATCTTGGATTTCAGGAGTGCTCAGTATCAAAAGCTCGCCTGTGGCATTGTATAGTTCGACCCACGAGGAGGTGTTGTTCTCTAGGTACTGAATGGCATTCATAGCCAATTCTCGACCCTGTGAAGCATGGTGTGAAGTTTGGGCTAGAATGTCATCCAGTGCACATTATGTTTAATGCACCACTAGCAATTAAATTCAGAGAGATACCTTTGTGGAGCATATGATACACAATGACCAGCTTAAGGGGATCTAAAACTGGATCACATTCAGACAGAAACGGAAACAAAAATTAATTACCATGCACCTGGCCCATGTTGGGATTCGGTGGAAAATATATAATTGATAGGGTTTTCCAGGGAAACTGTCTGTCAAAGGGTCAGGACTACCATAGGCACCATCTGATGACCTGACTCACCATCATGACCTGGCCCAACCGATACTTGGCAATTTTCAGGCCATCCATGGTATGGGGTGTTCCTTGCAGATCTGCCAAGGATAGCAGAACATGCTGACGAGTACTAGCAGATATAGTGAATATTGAGAACAGCCTGTGAAAAGGATGGAATGGAGACTAGGCGCTGAAAGGGACCTTTTCCCGCAGGAGAAGCCTTCAACATTAACTGAAATGGGGAGGGAAGCATTGACGATGCGTGACTTCTTCAATATCCACATAACTGTCAGTTGTGAAATCATATTATAGGTCACCTTGATGTCAACTTTCTTTAGGGGTGTTTGTCAGGGGTAAGTCATGGAAAATGACCCCCGACCTACCATTACACCAAACCTCAATGCATCAGTATGGGATCACTGGCAAGATGTCCATACCAGTATTTTCTGGGATGTCAGAGATTTTGATGGAAGGGTCAAATTCCCCTGCTGTTGTCAAATCAGATATGCCCTAGTTCCAGATACCAAGCATACCAATACTGACCTAAGATTGTACGTGAGTCAAAGCTAAGCCCTCCATGTGCTGACAACTTTATCATTGCCGTGGAGATGTTGTTAGATAGCACCAACAACATTTGGGATGTAGACCCAAGATTGACTGTCTACCATGCAGTGTGATAAGCATTGATGGACAGAAACAAATAACTTCCTACCCTTGTATGATTGATGCAACTAAATATCCAACGCTTGGAGTTATGTGGGAGCTTCAAAAATGACAGCATTGTGCCATTCGTGACAAGTGTATTCACTGATGGCTTGTGGCTCTACTGGAGCCGAAGTTGAGACATCTGAATCTCACTGTTGTCAAGGACATAGTACCTCCACAACACGCTGTCTCTATGGTCTGTGGCTCAATAGTCCAGGAGTAAGTGACTTGCAGAGTGATGCACCCCACATCTTAAGGTCAAATGGTTGTCTCCGGGAGTGTGTTTATGGACTGGTGCCACAAACTTCAGTGGATTGGCATCTTGTCCTGTGAGGGTTGCACTGACTTCGTATATTATGACGTCCTAGAAACAAAAACACCAAATGACAATATGCAGGACTGATAACATGGTAGCCGGGTATGGACAATCACTTCCAGGGAAATACTGTCTTCCTCCTCATCAGGAGTATCCAAACCACATGCCAAGGGCTAGCGCACAGTTTGATCCAAGCAGTATGCCAGACAACAGAGATATCAAGGGGAACACGTTCCACACATACTCAATACTATAATCAGTATTCTGGTAAGGAGGCCCCAATGCATGGTAGAATACTCACTGGATATTTTGTCCGTTGCACCAGGAAAGGGAGGTGCTGAGAATAAAACTGATGGTGCAACGATTGAGCAAAGATGATTCCGATCAGACTGGAAGTCATGAGCACCGTGGCAACATCTACAATCTGCAAGCAACACTTTGCAAATGGAGGGATACCTTACTGTCAGCCTGTTGGAACCCGATGCTAGACAGAGGGTAAATACTAGTCTAGGTAAGTAAAGATTAGATATAAAGAAGTGGGATAGCTTACCTCCAGTCGAGACCACTCGACTGGAGGAGAGGTGAGCGCGGGCACACGTCGAGTACACGATATCCGTAAAAGGAAATATAGGAAGATGATGGTAAATAAATGTCTACGATAAACGGAGGGCTGGATCTCCAACACAGTCAACACTGGTGAGGGGCTGGGAGAAAGCATGGGGTGGCACACTGGCAGGCCCTTGCACAGAACTGTAGCAACTCCGCCGTCAGAGTGGCACCACCTGAATAGGCCAAATGCAACAAGCAAGCCTCGTGTAAGGCATATCCCCAATCCCCGTCACATTCCATCCACTCGATCACTCGATCACATTCCATTGCTCCGATATACCCCGTACCCTATACCCATCCTGTATATAAAGGACAGGCTCCTAACGTAGAACCCCCATCAATTGATCTCTCGTTCACGTTCTCTTGTCCGTCTCACCCTCTGAGTGTTCCCGCCTTCTGGCGGTGTTCCACCTCGCGCCCACAGACGGCTAAGAGAGGTTTCTTCGTCCAGAAATCGCCAGTTGGCCGTCCATTTCTACATGAAGATAAAAGGCGTTTTGCAAATATGCTTTGACATCTTTCACTAAAAATGATTGTGCGAGCGCAAGCTGGGTGGCAGCCACGACCGGTACGTGGCGCATAGTGACCATTAAACCGTGGCGCTTGAAGAGAATGGCGAGGATATTAGAGAGGTACAGCAAGGCGGACATCTTCACAGACATTGAACCAGCCTAAACAGCAGGACGCCCAAGTCGTTCGAGGCTATTTGCAATGCCACTATAGCGGCTTGCACAAGAACTAATGACCAGCAGTCGTTGGACAGCTGCAAAACAAATATGGAACAAAGCCTCTTGCTGAGGGGTAAAAGTAAGACAGTCCAATTCAGCACACCGCCTCGTCCGTAAACGCAGCAGACGAGGACGAGAGAAGCAACGTATAGAGCACCATAGACTTGCTGTGCCGACCCAATGCTTCAACCTGTGTCGGTTAAGTGATACAAGAAGTGATGGATGTGAACATGCCTAGCAGGATATCTATCATTGAACTTCAACGGAGACGCAGGGTGGAAAATTGAAATGTAAACTCACAGAAGCGGACCAGTAGGTCCGACTATCTCGGCATAATTTCGTTCTCCCTTCAAGCATAAGTCGAGGTGAACCGTATACGAGGTTGAGATTGTTGTAGTTGCTGGTGTGGTGCTGGGTGCTGTTGCGGAGCATCCGTCCGAGCGGAGATGAGTGCGCGAAGGAACGTGCTGCAGAGAGTGGGAGTACGGTGAGAGTTTACAGCAGTATCACTGAGAACCGTCACGATGTCTTTCATGATTTTGTGCTTATTTTGAATATATTGTTGGAACTCAGGTCGTATGAACTGGAAAGAATAATCAGACGGCAGCACGTGAAAAGAGATGATACAATTTACTGAGGACAGCATACGAGAGAAATACAAAGTGGGAGTCGGTCGCGTGCAATGACGGCAACAGCTGTCGCCGCGGTGTGGCACTTCGAAAAGAAGTAAGGTATATCGACGGCCGAGCGTTCCATGGCGTTCTGAAACCCAAAGGAATATGTGAAGTAATAATGGAAGTAAAACGGCATGATGGTGGAGGCATAGTCCTTGAGGACGCCGTCACCTACAATCACAACAAAACCGAAGGTGCAAAGTGTCATATGGAACAGACTCACATGTCGTTGGGGGTGTGCGAGCGCTCGTCCATTCATGCACCCAGGCAACTATCTTCTGTTCAAAAGTCTTGATCACCAGCAAATAGTCGCAGTCAATTTGTAGGCCGGACGGAGCATTGATACCAGAGTACAAGAGATCCAAACTGCGGGACACACGATACGTTGTAATTCCTGAGAGATGAATTCAATACGTGACCGGCGAGAAAGTTTTTTTAAAAAAGGACTCACCACATGGACCGCAAGTGCATTGGTGAGCTAATCCACCAAAGGACAATTCGAATAATAAAACTACGAGGCACGGAAGAGACTTGGTCAAGTCAATCAGACGCTTGAACAAAAGTACGCACTCTTCCCGTATCGAATGAGGTTTGCCCATCTGAGCGCTCGTGCTTTGGTCCAGCGCAAAGCACAGGAAGCCACATACGCTCACAATTGCGTATTTCCTGATCACGCGCACGACCTTCAGCAGCATCTTGGCTCACCCCCGTCTTGCGGTGCAAATTGCGATCGGCGGCCATCCTGTGATTGTGTGTTGGGTAAGGTATGTGGCACGAGAGAACAATGATAGACCGACCGGATAGTCATACCAAGCAGTAACCATGTTCTGCCATACTCATGCCGCTCAACAGCACCACATCCCCACAGTGTCAGCAAGAGATAGGCTTGCACGACTTCAAGAGATTTGTACCCTCCGGCAGGTACACTAAAAGCGAGCTTTTGAGCAAGCTCAGCGAGTCGTGAGTGAAGCTCCGGACGATGCATGTAGAACTTGGAAGCGGTGGCGCAAACTACGTTCCGAGTGAAACCAGTTCGTCAAAAAGTGGGGACCAACAACATTCTTGACGTAGGAATATTCTCTGTAAATACCAACGGGTGATGGGGGTAAAACTTTCAAACAACACATCTCTTGGTCCGGAAACAGAAGTAATCAGATTAATGGAGAGAATTCTGAACATGGAGGAGCTATCAAGGTTGGGAAGTGCACTACCAGGGTCTTTACAGGTCCTCACAGAAAAAATGATGGACAACGCCTTTCCAACTGCCCGCAGAACCAAAGAAACGCCTCGGCACAATTGTGGTATCTACCCTCTGTGGCCTTGATTTCCTGCGCCCAGTTTGTAAAACCCTCTTGGCTGGTGATAGAAACTGCGATGTTGAGATCCCGAGTCATTTGCATCCTCAGACTGGGACTCTGCCAGATGCAAAATGCAGTCCTAAACAGGATATGGTTGTAGCCGCATCTTCCGAAAGTCAGGTTTGCATGGAATGCTGGACACTCCCCATTGTGCTGCAGATCTTGTGGTGCTCCGCAGCAGAAGCAGTACTCGAACCTTGTGAAAACAAATGACCGCCTGAAGATGGCATAGTTCCCCTGGGATTGATCCGGCAGATATTCGCATGAGGGGAAGTGATCAAGTACCAGTTCTTCCGCATGCACGAAATGAAAGATGCACTTGCTGCGGAGCACGGGCATATACTTGTTCAGCTGTTGTGTGCGCCACAAGCGAGCTGCCTTCCCTAGCTTGGACTGACTTGCCCTCAACGAAGAACCAACCAGCGGCGAGGGGCCAGG
Source organism: Boletus tylopilopsis (assembly GCA_038093875.1). Classification (NCBI taxonomy): domain Eukaryota; kingdom Fungi; phylum Basidiomycota; class Agaricomycetes; order Boletales; family Boletaceae; genus Boletus; species Boletus tylopilopsis. The sequence goes on along the minus strand of JBBPTB010000070.1, from coordinate 3,595 downwards.
TGGCACGGAGGCAGAAATGTGTTGGAGCAGATCCTGGGAGATGTTTTGTCAGTCTAGCATGAAGCATTGATTTGCATCGCACTGACCTTATTCATACCCTGCCTTCTGGCCGGCTCAGACTGGATGGCGTCCGCTATCATGGAGCCTTGCCTGGAGACTTTGCTGGTCATGGTGCCCGGAGACTGATGGAGGTTTAAACTCGATCAGCGAGTTTGCGCAGAAAAAAAAAGGGAGTCACCTGGATTTTCCCACTGGCTCCCAAATTTTGGAACTGTTCGTCAGTCAGACTCGGGCTGTCCCTTGTGCGAGCGACCCTGTCTTTCTCCATGAAAAATTCCTCTTCCACTTCCTCATGTCGCACCTTCTTCTTTGCACGTGGAATAGCCTCTTCCTCGGATGCAGCCCTCTTTTGTTGCCAAGACAGTTGGATTGGCGAGTGATAGACCTCTGGCATTGTGTCGAAAGGGTGCAGTTGTTTAGGAGGATGAGATGGCAAGCCGGATGGCTGCGATTCGCCAAGCAGTCGCCCTCCCTCTGTAGGGTGTTTCGGCAGACCTCCGCTGATTCGCAAGCCGGATGCGTTGTTCCCAGTGGCCCATGTAGAAGGGTCAAATGGATCCTCATTGAAGGATGAGGACGAAATCTCCAAGTTTTCCAAGCTGTCGTCTGAGTGAAAGACTGTCCTAGCAGCCTGTGAACTTTCAACCCCAGCGAGGGACAGGGTTCCTTCTCTCCCGGTCGCGGGCTTTGTAGCAAGTTTTCCCTCCAGGGATGGTAGCGTGTTTGAGGCTGCATCTGGGAGACAGGCGGTCTGGGAGCCTCCACCTGCGACTTCAAGGGATTCCGCTTTGCCGAGGTTCTCGAGTTTTTTGATATTTTCCGCAGTCAAACCGATGGCCGCCAGCTTGCTCAAAACTGCATCAGCAACAGCGTCAGAGACCTGGGCGGCATGTTCCTTCGCATCCAGGACCATCTCCGGCATAGCTACTGGTCCCCTGGCGCACGCATTCTCCGAAAGCTTTTGAGGTCCCATGCTACGCACGCTAGGCAGCAGCCCCAACCAGCACAGCACACGCTTAAGCAGATTACCCTTTTTCCCTGCTTTCTCTTCCCCAGAACTATCTTCCACCCCGCACTTGTGGAAGGAGCCATTTGGTTGAGAAAGTCCTAGAGGTTGTTTCCTTTCAGCTGCCTCTCCTGTGGCCTTGTTTAACGCATCGGATAGAGGCTCAAAGCATTTGCTCGACGTAGCAGGAGTGCCTGAGAACGGTTCCTCTGCTGACCGATGTCCTAGGAGGTGGAAAGGGGTTGTCACTGGGGATTGCGAACATGAAGAGGCACCCACCTCCCACTGGACTGAGCCTTGGGCAGCCAGCACTACACTCTTCCGCTGTTGGAGCCTGGGTATTATTCTTACCGCATTCTGGTAAGTTATTTCCTGAAAGAGGAATGAATAACTAGCTGCTGAATGAAAATAGCATACAGCTGACTCCGGGATGAAGTGAGAGAAAGCCTCTGGCTGCGGCTGGTGCGTTGAGATAACCCCGCCAGGGACGGTGATGGCGTTGGTGACTTGTTCGCGTTTCCATGTGCCGTCTTGGTGTGCTTCATGAATGCCTCCCTGCATGCGTAGGAACGCTCACACTGATCGATGGGGCATTTCAACTTGCCGCCCTCCCTCGTCACGGCATACTCCTTGTCACCCACAACAATCGAGGGAATGTGAGAGTGCTGGCTCCAGCGATGATGCCTTCGGGTTGCGGCATTTTTGAATGTTTGCTCACAGTCAGCACAAGGGAAAGGCATAAGAAGAGCAGCCGAAGCAGTTCTAACAGGAGCAAAACAGCGCGTGCAGCTAGCCGCTCCGCCTTTTATGACCAGGCCTATGCAGAGCGTGGGGCTTCAAATCGAAATCCAAAAACATTTCCAATGGCCTGAAGATTTCACTGAGCTGTGGCGCACTGGATACCGTAAAGCCTCGCCAGATCGCCAAGCAAGGGCTGGCGTTGACATGGAAAAGGAGGCCCCCTTGAAGCCGAAAACCAGAAAGCGGAATTCAGGACTACTAAAAAGGAGATGGCCTGTCAACACGGGATCTCAGCCGGAAATGAGAACAAACCACGAAAGGGAAGCATTAGGCAGGCTATGCGACTAAGCGCTTCGCTTTCTTCGCGCGGCCTCGCTTAGAAGTCTTGTTTTCCATACGGTTTGGATCCCCGGCATCACAGCGCCCGTGCTTCCTGCACCTAAACCCCGCTGAACGATGAATTTCTAAGGGTCCCTGACTCGCGTCACCTAAAGGATGCCCAAGTTGACTTTGAGGGTAACGTCCGGGTTCCTGCCAGAAAGCTTCGAATACCTTTTGAGCCTTTTGAGCCAAAGGACCACTGGTTCAGCCGGCTGACCGGGGCTGTATATTCCTTTCTCGTGTGTACTCGTCATGGATCGACGAGAGGCGATAGGCCACTCGGGGAGGCACGTATTTTCGGACCTGGGTCAGAAAGAGAGAGTACAGGCTTGCTTGCCCTAGGCTATGGTGCACACGAATGCTTCAGAAACAATGAAAGGACGTGGGTGAATGTGACGCAAGTGAGAAAGCGAGAGCTCGACCGCAGCGAACGCGAAAGGCAGAGACTTTAAAGGCGAAGAGAGCCTGCTGAAGATACGAAATTTCCAGCAAGATTTGGACGGTCACGAGTGGGAGAGCGCGAGACGATATATGAGATCAAACCACCAGGCGACGAACTTAATGCCGATCGACGTTTCGAGGAGAGACCTTCCCTCGTCGGAGGACATGCTGACTGGGATAGACATCTTATTGATTATCTCTAGCGATTCTTTGATAGACTTGCTGAATGTCGAGATGGTGATAACCAGATGAATGTCACACTCCAGCTGGGCGATAAACTGTGCAAGAATTTCTCCAGCTAAAGAAATGCGAGTGAGATGACAGTAAACGTGCAACGTGAAGTCATACCGAGGGTGATGGCGCCTGTCGTGCCATCGCTGCCCCCCCCCCGTCCTGCGTTCCAGTGAGCTCTATCATTTTCTTTGCAGCGGAACTTCTGGATATGGCGTAGTGCCAGTAAGTACGACAGTAGCGTTGATATAAGAGAGACACAGGATATCGCCATGGGATCAGCATAATTTTGAGTTTGGGGCCCAGACATATATGGACGGCCCTTCGACGATGGTTTGGTTGGAAACGAGCGAGATGATCAGCGCAAGACAAAGTAAGGTCTCAGTGGTACTTGAAGCCTCGCCTGCGCAACAGGAGAGCATGACTTGTCGCATGTCAATTTTGAAGCTCAAGCAACCGACCCCACGTGACCACAGGTGCCCCCGCGCTGTAAAAGACCTGATCAAACACCATCTTTGGACGTCGCTCTGCAGACGCGGGAGCGGAGAGCGAGTGAGCGAGAGAGTGCGGGAAAGAGTGGAGCGCTCCTCGGCCGAGACGGAAGCCCGACTTGCCGGGTGGGGCGTGAGCTGCGATAGGGTGTACGAGTGACCGACGACGCATGAGCGAGGCGGTATACCCGACAAGTAGGAGAGAGCAGAGTGGGTGGGTCCGTGGCAGTGGCCATAAAGGCGC
>JBBPTB010000069.1:0-46551 GCA_038093875.1 Boletus tylopilopsis | reverse complement strand
TTGTATAGGATGTTCAATTGACTTTGAGCATTTCAGTTTGGTGGGAAAACGAGGGGAAAAGTGATAACTGTACCCCAAAGCGACCTAATCTATTCGCTCAGCAATATGTTCACTGTCAAAGATTGCAGACGCACATAATCTAGGAGGATACTGCGCGAGGCAGGTGTTCTCTCTTGGGACATGGTCACATATGGCTAGTGAAGGCTCCTAGTCACCGTCGCAAACAGTCATGTGTATTGGCGTACCTGGTACCATCTGAGCAACCAATCTGCTTGGGTCCAAAAGTGGGCAAGGGGTACGGCGATGAGTGTAGGGAAAAAAGTCTTTGATCACTCGCATCTGACCGACCGAAATGACGTATTTCTGATGAATATACTCACCGTCAAAAGTTGAGTGGGCGCGAAGCTCAATACGTTCTTCTTTGGAACAGAGAAGCCTGTGTTCATCACATCAATGTAGTACATGTGGATTATAATTTTATGCGCATACCATTCCGCGTTTCTGATAGGAACAATGCGATTTGCATGATGACGCCAAGCAATATCATAAGAACAGAAACTGCCTGGATGGACCAAATGTTGAGCACGAGGGGTTCCTGTAGGAAAATAAACATTGATCAGGATAAATTTGAGCGATCGTCAATGGTGCGCACATATCGCGGCGGCCTGTCGTTCTCTGACCCCGGAGTGGGTATCTGGTCCACAGAGGGTTGAAATCTGGCCGAACGCGAGGGAATGCCAAATGTTGTCGGTCCGGACGCCTTAGACTCCGTGTTGCTCATGGTTAATGGGAAGATTGAGTTGACACGGTGCAGGCAGCACGCTCAGGTAATAAATACCACACAGCCTTCAAGTTTATCATTTGAGAACCGATGCCGACTTGCTGACAAACAATTGCTTCTAGGCCATGAGGCACTTCAATAGTACCTGGAAGGCGTCATACCACCCCCTGAGTCAAGGTGAGCGGTCCAATTTGTTCCCACTCAGATTGGCGCCAGCATGAAGAGGTGAACTGTCATTTTCCTCAGTGACCCAATTTCTGGACTTTGAAAACAGTCCCGCGTGGGGGGATTTATTCGCTTCTTTTTGTAGTACGCTTGTTTCCGTATTCGTAGACCCATGATCAGGTCGACTGTTCGAGTAAGCGTGGAGCGCTGTAGACTTGTTGTCGCCCTGAACCCTGTACCGGATCTCCGTGTGAGTGGCAGGTAATTTCCCCTCGCCCTGAAAGAGCCTGGGTTTGATGGAACTATACTTATTCTGTACCAAACCAACTTGACAGAGTCCTATGATAGTATGACGATCATTCTGGAAGTCCAGAACAGAAACATCTCGTAGCTTGCAATGTCCTCGCAAATTATGCTCTAGCGTCCTGGCTGGTACATAGGTAACCCTTGCCCTAACAAATTCCGTATGTGAACGAGCGGTGTGATGAGGATCGCCTTCAAAACTTCACCATTGGTTTCTACCGTCGGGTGGGTTGGAATTAGCGAGGATAAAAATTTTAAGGGGTCCCGTAACGTGAACTTACCTCTGTGAGGGTAGCCACGTGTCTGGTTATCCTAGACTGCGATGCATTCTTACATCGTTGCTCTGACTTAATTGGTAGATAGCACGCCGTTTGACGTAGATGATACTTGCCAACCAGCTCGAAGACGTGTGTTCAGGGAAGACGTGGGAATAATTGACACTGCCACTGAAATTGTCGCCGCTTGAAAAAGAAGCGTACACCCTTGACCCGGCTCGAAGTTCTTGTTTTCGACCACCATCCATCCGTGTCTCAACGCCATCTTTTAACGACTTCCTTCTAAACTCCCAATGTACGTGTGTCTCCTCCGTTTCGTCGCGTCCATGCCTTTTCTTGTGCGCGTCGGGCGCGACTTTTCTCGTCGTGTTCGGTGTTCAAAAAAACATCGACTGATTTTCCATCTCAAATCTCATCTGATCGCCCTCTTTTTAGCATGCGTGAAGTCGTCCACATTCAGACCGGTCAGGTAGGCACACGACATCCTGTGCGCACTTCATCCAACTTACACGTGTTTTCGACCACAGTGCGGTAACCAAATCGGTAAGCCTCGTGCCCATCGCCAGACTCAGTGCCACAACATCGATCTTCCCTTCATGGGACAGGTGCCAAATTCTGGGAGGTGGTCTCCGATGAGCATGGTATCGAACGGGATGGTCTCTACAAGGGAACCAATGACATGCAGCTCGACCGTATCACCGTCTACTACAATGAGATCGGGGCAAACAAATATGTCCCTCGCGCTGTCTTGGTCGACCTTGAGCCCGGAACCATGGACTCTGTTCGCTCCGGTCCTCTGGGTAGTCTTTTCCGCCCCGACAACTTCGTCTTTGGACAGAGTGGTGCTGGCAACAACTGGGCTAAAGGACGTGAGTCGTTCTTATCCAAATTAACCCGATTTTTTTTAAAAAAAAACTTGAACCTCAGACTATACCGAGGGAGCGGAGCTAGTCGACTCCGTCTTGGATGTTGTACGAAGGGAGGCCGAGGGCACTGACTGCCTTCAAGGTTGGTATCTTTTGAGTTACGCCGGGCTTGTCATAAACCGATAACCACCAGGCTTCCAAATCACTCACTCGCTTGGTGGTGGTACTGGTGCTGGAATGGGAACTCTTCTCATGTCCAAGATTCGGGAAGAATACCCTGACCGGATGATGTGCACTTATTCGGTCGTGCCCAGTCCCGCCGTTTCGGATACCGTTGTCGAAGTAAATTTTTTTTGCCGCCCTTTGCGGAGTTTGTTGTGCTTACGTTTCCTGTAGCCATACAATGCTACTCTTTCGGTCCACCAACTTGTGGAGAACTCTGACGAGACTTTCTGTATCGACAATGAAGCGCTTTACGACATCTGCTTCAGGACCCTGAAGCTTTCGACTCCTACCTATGGAGACCTCAACCACCTCGTCTCGTTCGTCATGTCTGGTACCACTACGTGTTTGCGTTTCCCCGGTCAACTGAACTCGGATCTTCGTAAGCTCGCTGTTAACATGGGTGTGTTGCCTACTTCAATACATCTTGATGTGGACTCACGTGCGACTTCAAGTGCCATTCCCTCGTCTCCACTTCTTCATGACTGGATTTGCCCCCTTGACTGCACGGACTAGTCAACAATACCGTGCTGTCACTGTTCCTGAGTTGACGCAACAGATGTTTGATGCCAAGAACATGATGGCCGCCTCGGACCCAAGACATGGTCGCTACCTCACTGTATGTTTCTGGATGTTCCTTCGTCGTTACATCATGATTTAAATTTTTCTGCAGGTTGCTGCCGTGTTCCGCGGTAAAGTGTCCATGAAGGAAGTTGAAGAACAAATGCAGAATGTTCAGAACAAGAACTCGGCTTACTTCGTCGAGTGGATTCCCAATAACGTCCTGACCGCACAGTGTGACATCCCTCCTCGCGGTGTCAAGATGGCGGTCACGTTCTTGGGTAACTCAACCGCCATTCAGGAGCTCTTCAAACGTATCAGCGACCATTTCACTGCCATGTTCAAACGCAAAGCCTTCTTGCATTGGTACACGCAAGAGGGTATGGACGAGATGGAGGTTCGTGCTTTGTAACTTTATGGATGATATATGCTCAACAGTGGCCTGTAGTTCACGGAGGCCGAGTCCAACATGCAAGATCTGATTGCCGAGTACCAGCAATACCAGGACGCAACGTGAGTGTACATGCGACTTGTATGAAAGTCAACTACTGACCTATTGGCTAGTGTTGAAGAAGAGGGCGAGTACGAGGAGGAGCCAGTACCCGAGGATGAACAGTAGGCGTAAAAACACCAGGCAATTTACGATTGCTTTCCCTCTTTTTTTCTCTTTGTCCTTTACGACGAAACCTTAGGTACTCCGCTATTGGCCACCCTTTGTGTTTGATGCCCTTGTTTTTAATTTCACGCCATCGTTACCCTACACCTGAAGTTTGTTTTGTTTATAGTGAGGATGAGATCAATCGCAAAGTCCGCTCAAACCAAGACAAACAAGTCGCGAAAAATTTCAAGTTGGGACCATGACGACTAGGTTTTTTTCAAACGGTCGAATACCACTGCATTCTTCTCTGTCAGAGTCGTCTTTGTTGCAGCACCATTGTGTACAGGCGCAGCAACTATCCATTGCAGCTCCTGAAGTGGCTTTCTGGTGCAAAATCGATCGTCTCTCCGCCAGCGCGGGTCGCCCTTGATGTAGACTCTGTTGCTGTAGACAAGACCTGAGAGCGTATATTTTTCCCTCTCTGAAATGTGACATGTATAATTTCTAAAACATCGTACGATCGAATGGTAGCGTTTGATTTCAGCCAGCAAGCATCTACACGAACAAGCCGACACGCTGATGGATTCAGATCCCAAGTTAGTAAAGTGGCATTTGAAAGCTTGAGCTGGGCGAGGTAGGCAATGTTTATCACCAGTCATCATCCTCGGAGAAATCGTCGTCCTTGGTGGGTCGAGGACCGGGTGGGATGTCATTCGGGTCCACATCGTTGGGATCCATGTCGTTGGGATCCGCGTCGTTGGGACCGACCTCGGCGTGGGTTGCAGGCGGTGCGAGCACCTGCGCACACTCGGGTTCGTGAGCCATGCGTTCATCGAGCTGCTCGTCGATGGCAACACCTTGCGCCATTGACGTCCACATGCGAAGCAATAGCCTGTGAGGGTGAAAAAAAAAAAAAGACGAGTGGGTGAATGCGACACATGGACACGAAAAGGACGCACAAGCTGTCGTCGCCGGCGCATGGCTTGGTGTCGGTTTGCATGTGCAGCACCGTGGCGCTGAGAGGGACCGTGTGACCTGGGTTGGTCCTCATCACGGCCTTGACGAGCTTTTGCATGTCGATGATGCAGGGTCCAGGGAGGCCAGTGGTGGTTGTATACTTCTCCACCTTGTATCGGTTAAGCACATTGATCAGTCCAGATATCAATGATACGCACCTTTGAGGGAATGATTGGAAGTAGGTGCGAGAGTCCAAAGGACCACGAGTCTACGTTGATGCCCGCGCGCGAAAGAAGCCGCAGAGCCATGTCCTCGTCGTGCACGAGCACTATCAACGGGACCTTTGCATCATGGTTGAACAAGTGCTGCAAACGCCGGTTCAACCCCGCTCCATCATCCTCGACGATCTTGGAAAAGTAGGGATTCTATACAGCCAATGTCAACCCGCGTGCGAACGACGCGTGAATGAACAAAGGTCACCTTGGAACCGGGATTCTTCATCTTGGTTTCTGATTTCACCTTGACGTGGACCGTCGAGCCAGTCAGACTCTCGAAAAAGCTTGGAAAGTGGGCGTCCGTCCAACCGACGTCGACCAGCCGAGGGTCGTTCAGACGGTCCGCCCTACGGCGGTTGTCGACGGCCCATTCTACAAGGACGAGGGCCACGACGCGCACGCCACCCAACCAGGATGGGGTGACAAGCCCAACTTTCCCAGGGTCTAGCTCCCGCGTAAGGAGCCGATACAGGGTCCTGCAGCGTGGCATTCAGGAGTCAGGACAAAGGAAGTGACGGATGGGATCCACAATACCGTTGCTGTTCAAAGTAGTCTCTGTAGTGCGCAATCTCTGACTCCGATCCGGGTTGGACGTACCCACGGTTCGCCTTGCTGTTGTCCAGTTTCTCGTCCTCGCCCCGGTTCTTGTTTCGGGGACGTTGTTTGTACATGCCGACCTTGGCAGAGAGCTCATCAATCGAGTTGAAATAGATCGGTGACAGTGATCGGAAGTCGCTTGTTCTCCAGGGGTCTCTTGGTATTTCGAGACGGTGCTTGTGAGTGAACGTATGCATTTGTTCGGCTGATAGAAGGAGATATGATGCGCCGGAGGGCAGGATGCCTGGTAGACATGAGAGTCTTTATGGGTGGATACGAAAGACCATACCCAGGACGAGTTCGATGGGCGAGTCCTCACCCCCTGGTCGAAAAAGCTTTGATTTCGTAGCCATTATGGCCTTAATCAGGGGTTTCTCGTCGAATTTCTTGAACCTGTATCGCGGGTTGGCGTTGAAAGGGGGCCACTTGCATCGAGCAGTACTTGCCATTTGTTTGAATGGGCACGATAACCCGATATCTGGTAGAAATCTGAGGTCGGGTACATTGAAAAAGGTTTCTCGAAGTGTGCCACACGATGATGGACGTTACGCTTGAAGCCTGAAGATGAATCCCACACACTCCTTTAAGACGCGCAGATAGAACGCGGTCACGCGACTCTCATTAGACACAGCTTACACGTCAAACGGCAACACCGTTGCATCCCAGTATCTATACCATTGTATCCATCATGCCGCCGCGGCCTCGCCATCAGTCTGGCTAGCAGGTGCTTCAGAAGGCCCTGTTTCATCAGCAACACCACCTTCGACCTGCGGTGCGGCCTTGGCGTTTTTGCCCTTTCCTGGTGGAGGAGGATGATAAACCTTCTCCTATATGAAAAGGAAACCTAAGTATGCAGCGTGCAGTCCAAGTGGAGACAGTAATACTTGCCTTCTTTTTCTTGACCTCCTTCTTTGCATTGGGATCGGGATAAGCGAGTTGCTCCACTCGTTGCCACTCCTCATTTGCCAGGAACGCAGCTCGTATTGGTTGCAGCAAGCTGATGATCGCATCGCGCACGTTTGCCTTGAGATCGCCCGGATGTATCTTTTTTGCCGCAAAGTCGTCCTCGAGTTCCTGGTAGGCCTTGTAGTGACTCGGTTCCCCACCCTTCTCCCGAGTGATCGTAAACACCGACCCTTCTGGAGCGTCTTCTGTCACGAAAGGCCTTTGAGGACCCACGGATCCCTTTCCTTCTTCCTCGTCCTCCCCAGTATCGCCCCGTAGTCGTTCCAAGCGTAACTCGCTTACGGGTATCAGTACCGCTTTGGCGAACGCGAGCAACCCGTTCTCCGTCACGTTCCCTTCCTCACAAAACGCTTTCTTGATCTTTCTTTTCACGACTTCTGGCGGGTCCAAAAAATCTATCTTAGAGTCCGGGTCAGAAGACGACATCTTGCCGCCCATCAGACCCGGCACCATGGTATTCATTAGATGAGCCCGCTTGGCGTAGCCTAGTCTTGGCAAGTACAGCTCCGCGTAGGTGAAAATCTTGCGCTGTTCACCAACGTCAGATCACCACACGATGCGATGACCACTTCAAACTCACCTGATCCGCGCCTCCAAACTGAAAATCGACACCGAGGTACTGTTCGTCGAGTGCTTGCAGCCCAGGGTAAATCAACCCGCTCAACAGCGGGCTCTCGACCTGTTTCACGACCTCCGCACCCGCCTTTTTGGCATCGTGCTCCGTCACGAGCGTGCAGAGTTTGTAATTATCCAGGTTGTACTCTTTCGAGAGCTGGTAGTCGGAGCCTCGCACGAACGTCAATTTCGACGTGGGTATGCCGAGCGAGGTGAAAATGGCGCGTAGTACGAATTCATAGTATTTCGTCCGGTAGGTGACGAGGTCGAGAGGTGCTTTGAGGTTATCGAGGAATGCGTGGACGTCTGAGATGTGGGTTGTGTGTCGTCAGAGATGCGCGCGATCGAAATGCGTAGACGTACCAGCGAGGAGAATCTTAACCTCTACACCAGCTCTGAGGAAATCTGCGATCTTGGTTAGCGGTACAAAGTATCCGATGTGCGCTGCACGAAATCATGATGGGCCGATGCGAAATGATACAGGCGACAAGGAAAAACGTACGGCGACCGGTTGGCGCAGTCCCTATTGCCGACCAAGCAAGTCAGTCACTGAGTTGAAGAGTGAGGAACGAAGTGCACACCCCAGTAAGCTTTGGGCGATCTGCCTTCGGCAAGAATCCCCTTGACGAGGTCACCTCCAAGAACTTCCTGCAGTCGACGCGTAATCAAGTTGTACTTTTTCTCTACTTGTTCTTCTGACGCCATCGTGGATATAATGATAAGAGAGAAAGGTGTTGATCGGAATGACTCGAATCGCTACAAGTGCCGAAAAGGGTAATGTTATACTCTTCCAAGTGTATTTATTCACGCCTCCTTGGAAATCATCATCAACTCAATGAAGATCGCAAGGGACTTGCTCGAAGATCATTCAAGGAATTATTCGGACCGTCCCTACTTCATTACCAGCGAAATGTGACGACATCACAGGCGGTTTTTCCACCAAACGTTTCGACCCAACACAATACCAGCAGATTTCTTCCCCTTCAACACCACAAGGCAACAACATCTGTCATTTTGAACAGTGTATACGACTATGATCCGCAGTCGTTGAATGACGAGACGGTTTACATGGCAGGCAAAATGCTCGAGGCTGTAGTGTCTACTCTTCGTCCCGAGGTGGTGATCGTTGTCGCCTTTCCAGCGCGTAAGTGGTCTACGTCCCCAGATTGGTGCATATGTTGAACCCATGTTCAGTATTGAATCTCCCGTCGTGGTTGCCTGGGATGTCATTCCAGAGAAAGATGACAGTGGCGAGGGGAATGACAAAACAGTACGTTGAGAAGCTCGAGTCACCATGATGGATTATCTTATATATGAAATTCTCACTACATGAAGACGAGTGGCCAACCCGTGTCGTCGATGGTACGCGATGCACTTCGGCGTGACGGAGAGCATGAGCTTTCTGACTAATCACGGCTGAAAACCCTGAAAGAAGCACTTATTCAAATATTCTAACAAGTAGCCCGCTAACTCACCTACAGTATTCCTTCGTCATTGAAATTGTCTGAGAAACAGTCAGACTCAGTTCTGATGCCGTTCTTTCTGATGATGCTCACGAACCCAGAAGCGCAGAAATGTGCCCAAGCCTAGATTGATGTAGTGGCCAACAATCAACGATTGAACTCCATTGCCTTATGTTGACGCCATTCTCCGAGAGGTGGCTAGATACAGTCCCTGATCCCACTGTGTGAGTCACCCAAACTATTTGTTGGCTCTCATTGCCAATCCCCTGGTACAACCAGCCGTTCCGCATGCCAACTCAGGTGATGATACTTGCGCCAGATTCCACGTTCCAAAGGGTGTGCAGCTTTATATTCCTTTCCGTGAATGCATAAAGATGGTTTAACTTACGTCGCCAGGTGCTTTCGTGTAGTGAACATCTGGTTAGCAAGAAATACCTCACCTGTTCCAGGCTGACTTTCGATACTTGTTTACTAGGTCAATCATGCATGATGAATCCATGTACCAGAATCCAGATATGTTCTTCTCAGAGTGATATCTCTGAAACATGATAACTGCAAATATGTCGTGTTTGGATTTGGTCGATGTTTCTGCGTTGGGAGACATCGCAGATGCGTCTGTATGGTCTGTGATTGATTGCCAAGGTCCTGGCAGCGTTTACGATTTGATACCTTCGGATGATAACGGGGCTGAGATTCCTGTAGAGCCGAAGTTTTCTAGGGGTGTTGCCGTGTGAGTGATGCATAATTTTGTCTCCTGCCTCATTTTTGGCGAGGTGGTAATGTTAATGATAGAGACCCTCTTCATTTCCGATGTATAAGGGTCCGGTGTACGACAGATGGCCCTGCCTCGCCCTCAAGCGGTGCACTGTTTCAGCTCGACATTTAATACAAACAAGAAATCTGCGGCCCGTTGATTCGACTGACCTGAATTTTAATCCCGTTCAGAAGCTGGTAATGGACAACAATGACTATTCAATTCTCTGGCTAATTTTTGTGAGGTGATTCTCTGCTGACTACAGTATATAGCACTTCCACACTTGATTTTGCCAATGACGGTTCCCTCCGGCGAGATGATACCGTGCAGCTGGCATTTGGATTTGGTCGACGCATCCGTCCCGAGGTATTTCGTAGACGACTCCGTGTGGTCCTTGATTTCCAACATTTTGGCCGTTTTCAGTATTTCGAAGTCCAAGGACACGAATGGCATAGAACCCAAGCTCTCCAACGGTATGAATGGGAGTTTTGTCATGTGATGCTAAATTTATGTAAGCAGGCATCCACTTCCGTTTGCGGATGGCAAGAAGCTGGAACAGTTGATTGCTGTGAGTACAATTGAACAGTGATCGGTCGGCGCGTTAGCGATTCCATCGGAGGCACGGTAGGTTTGGTGTCGTAGGGCCTTATTGTCATGCCTTCCAATTTTGAAAGCCTTGCCGACGTCAAGGTCACATATAATGGTGTATGATGAAACTCGTGTGCAAAATCCGCCGAAAAGCTATTCGTTTGACGAGGTTGAGGGACTCGAAGAATAGTTAGATATATTTAGTAGCGCTAGTGTGTCTTTGTAGGATGAGGTGTTGAGATTGGATCGAATGAGCGCAAATAGTAACAAATCCGGCACTGACAGAGTCACATCCATGATGGAAACTGGATCGAGTTTCTCTTGGCTAAATACGCGCAACAAGTGATACTAGCGGCTATGTGAGATGTTTACTCAAGGCTATGATAAGGTAGTAAAACGGAGGACTGAAACATTCGAATCCCCTCCAGCACAGGAACTCGATCCGTAACGCATCAGCACTTGCCCCATATCCAAGGGCTGTGCCCAAACCTTAGATCCCGGCTGTTCAAACAGGTTAAAAACCTGTGACATGTGGTGTTTGAACACACATACAGTCTCAGACAGTAGTTTGACCCGGCAACCACCATCCGGCCGACATATAAAATACATGCGATTTCCTTAAGAAGGCCTCCCTATCCCGCAGGTTACTTTTGTTCACCAGATGTGCCTCCGGTCCTTCATCCCTTTGGCCATCGTGCTCTTCGTAGGGGCCGTCTCTGTCCATGCGTCGTTGACACATGACCCTACCGAATTGACAACGAAACATTTGGTATTTCATTCCCAGATACAAAACGACACCAATCTTCGCTATGTCCGAAATTCTGGCATTTGTGAGACGACACCTGGCGTTACCCAATATTCAGGCTACATTGACGTCGGGACCAATATGTCGATGGTCAGCACTCACATGTCGAGGTGGGGTGGTGCTGACCCTTTGATGTGATAGTGGTTCTGGTTCTTCGAGGCTCGCAATTCGCCTCAGACAGCACCATTCACGTTCTGGTGAGTGTGTTACAACCTAGAACGTTTGGTATTTTGATCACGTGAAAGGTTGAATGGTGGTCCAGGATGTTCGTCTATGATCGGTCTCTTCCAAGGTAAGCCGCTATATGATGAAGGATGTACCGAATCCTACTTTGTATGCTTGCAGAGCATGGTCCATGCTTGGTGAATGCCGACGGAAACTCGACGTATCTCAATCCATACAGGTAAGATCACCGTCTCGGTCACAGGTAAATGTCATCTAAACAAGCGAATTAGTTGGAACAACGTGAGCAATAGTGCGTAATTCATCATTTACGTCTCGCGGATGTGGTTCATCTTTGCTTTTCAGTGATCTACATTGACCAGCCAATTGGGACTGGATTCTCTTATGGAACGGACACGGTAAACAGCACAGAGGCTGCCGCATCTTATGTATGGAAAGCATTCCAGATATTGTTCGAGAGCCAGCTATTCTCCCAATATGCGAGTCGCGAGTATGTTTCATTAATGTCTTTTCTAAATATCGTATTCAAAGAAACATGCAGGTTCATTTTGGCTACAGAGAGCTACGGGGGTCACTATGGACCCAGCTTCGTAACATACTTTGAAGAACAGAACGCGTTGATTGCGAGAGGTACAATCAAGGGCGAATCTATCTCCGTTTGTGCCCTGATGATCAACAAGTAAGTTATGCCCAAACAATCACGGGTGTTCGGTAGTTCAATGCTCTCTGCTGCAGCGGTTGGTATGACCCTCTGATCCAGAACATTGCCTTCTATACCTTCACGGAAAATGCCCCCGGATACGGTCGACTTGTGTCCGATTCCGCATTGAACAATATGTCAAACGCTCTGTACAGCGATAACGGATGTGTTGCACAAGAGAAAGACTGCTATAACGCTGGAAACACCACTAAATCAGACCAAATCTGCTTCCATGCAGACGATTACTGTGTATGACACTTCGTCTGCACCATTTCATGTAGATCTTTCACACCAACCAACAGGTCAATAACGTGTGGACTCTTGCAATTGGCAACCGGGACCCATATGATCTTCGCCAAAATTCATCGGCGTTGTTCCCCCCACAATACTACGGGACATACCTGACCAATTCGGAGGTTTTGAGCGCGATCGGTGCTGAAACGACCTACCAAGAGTGTTCTAATGCCACGTACAACTTAATTATCGGGACTGGAGATGTGCGTCGTCCATTTGTGATGCCTATATCCGACTGAGTGATCCTATAGAGGGGACGAACGTGGCTGCCTCAACTTTCAGAGCTGGCAAATTCTGGCCTGAAGACTGTGATTTGGGTAAGCCAAGTGGACCCTCCGTGCTACCGAAACGTTATTGATTCATTCTACACTAGGCTGGTGATACTGATATCGTGTATGTGTGTTATCTCACGTGCGTTGGGACATTGTCTTGAACTGATCTGGTGATTTGCAGTTGCAACTGGCTTGGTGTGAGTGTTCCTTCTCTCGCCTTGTTCTGCACTGTTCACAAACACGCCACTGCGCAGGGTTACGCCGCCGTCCTCGCCATGGACTGGTATGGCAACACTACGCTCCATAACACTCCACTCACCAACATCACGCTTGACGGCATCCCTATCGCCTCCGTCGCCAACGTGGACAACTTCTCCTTTGCGTACGTCTCCCTCCATCACTCCGTCTGCGTTACACTGACTCCCTGATGCACGCAGGAGGGTCTTTGCTGCCGGTCACACAGTGGTATGTCAAGCTCGATTCGCACGTCACGTTTCTTGACCGATACCTTTTCTAGCCCGCGTTCCAACCTGCGGCAGCTCTGGCTATATTCACCCAGGTCGTGAACAAAGAGCCCCTCCACTCAGTATAAGGGTCAGGTTAGCATAGGGACCAAGGTATCACATCGCCCAGTTGCGTACGGCGGGATACCCAAGTAAATATACATATGCCAAATGAATGACCGTTCAATATGACCATTGCTTTTGCGTTTTCAAGTGTGTACATTGTCCGAATGGAGTCAATGGACAGATTGCAGATAGCAATCATTGCCTTGTCTTTCATCTGACACGAGCGTGTGATCCACGCAGACCAACACAATGCAGCAACTGTGCATTCCATTGCAAACAAACCGTCATACGAGGAGAATAGAACAGAAAATACAGGTTATTTCGTTGCTGAGGCATGTGGTACAAGTCCGTGGAGCTCACAGCCCATCGCAGCGGGATTCAAAACTCCTGCACAACCCGATCCGCAAACCAAGTCACATACGCAGGTTTCGGCAGGACGACAGGAACCTTGACTTGTCCAGTGCTACCCCCCTCGTCGACTTTCAGTTGTAGAAAGTCGCTAAACGTCCCGAATCGAACAAGCCGGATGGTGGGTTTGCGAAAAACATCGTGTGCAATGGCCCATTCGACATTTTCGTTTAATTGTAACAATTCATCAAGTAAACGTTCTGGTGCAAGTGCGAGATCGGAGGCTGGGGGTCAATATTTGGTGAGCCAGGGAGATATACGAGAGAACGGACATGCTATATACCTTGTTTACCAGCAAGCTCGACAAAGAATCCTATCGTCTCAGGGACGGATCGATTATCGATCGCCGCAGTCCAGTTCGCCATTGTGATCTGCATATTTAGTGCAACCGAAGACATGACTGCCCTCAATTCCTTCTCGGTAAACATGAAGTCCTGAAATCGCATCACCATGCTGTAAAGGGGTCAATGAATGAATTTGTGTAAGTGTACGAGAAAGCGTACTTGTGGCGCTCGATGAACTGAACGATAGGGACTCCATCCACCGGGTCAAACCCGGAGATCTCGACGATGTCCCCGAGACGATATCGCCACATGCCGTCTTGAGTCGTTACTACGGGCTCGTATCGTCTCCCCACCTCAACCTCCCACTTTGACACAAGTCAGGTCGGGAACATCGTCTCGTGAGAAGTACCCACCAGTTGTGCAAGGGCATTAGCTGAATCACTCTTGCTGATATCCAAAAGCTCGACAACGTTCTTGTTAGTCAGCTTGAACTGGTTTAACTCAAGTGGGTTGTAAGGAAATCCCATGAAGCACTCCGTGGATCCATAACCATGAGCATGTATCTCCGTGTCGGGACCAAGGAACCATCGGGCCTGTAAAGGAACACGGTGAGGGGAAGTAGAGATCATGCGCACATGGTAAACGCACCAATGGGATAGACAGTGAAAAAGAACCACTAGCAATTGTGGTCACTGAGCGCAGGTTCGGCCAGACACGGCCACACCAGCCTCGTAGAGAAGACGGGCGACCGATCTGACGCAGCTCCGCCGCACGTTCGGGGTTTGGTAAAATATTCGACTATGTAGTCAAATTCAGGCTCCGGTATATATTTGGATTACCAGACACGGACCTCAAGGTGGTTCCTAACGTTGGCTATCCCGTCCAGGTCTGGGAGAGTGCCGTTCGCGAGACAGTCCACCACCGTATCAAACTTCTCATCCAGGTGGCGGATAAACTCCACAAAGGTATTGATGAACACCACGTTGATAGTCTCGAGGGATCGGCTACCGACCGCAAAGAGTGCGTGCATGAGAAGAAAAGATCTCCATTTCGTTATAAATGAAACGGCATATGGGGCAGTGTGATCAAGTACTGGTAACACGATAAGTCAGCAGTTGAAAAATGGGGGAATTGATTTGCGTCATACTAAATGTTGCCATCTTTTCTTCGTCCTTCTCGGGATCCAGATAAAAGGACACCCTGTCGGTGATGGATGGTTCAGAAGACATGTAGATTGTTGCCACAGGACAACTATCTTCATCCTCAACGACTATTCGATCGTAACGCAGATACCGCATATATGCTGTGGTGCGTCTCTGATCAGAGACCCCAAAAGATCCTGCATTCGAGGATCTGATTTTCGACAAGCGGTTATATTTAGGGATACTTTTCGCCAGCCTGCCAGACGTCGAGCTAGACTGGCCAAGGAAATCGGGAAGCCCAGGGACGAGCAAGTTAGTAACGGCACTTGCTTTGCATGGTTTGTCCAAAAACCTCGTCAGGAAAGGTGTATATGAGTCATATGTTGTCAGAAGCACCGTTTTCTGGAATGACTCGGAAAGGGTGTCATCATCCATCTGACCGACATTTCCAGCTGTTGCATGACGAAAGTCAGCGAGCTCTGGGGCAGTCTGAGCAAACTGGGTGTTAAAGTTAGCTCTGACTATGGTGGATCGAAGCTCTTCGGTTCGCCGTTTTAGTTGTTCAGAGAGCGACGGGGAACTAGAGAGAAGGGGGTCAAGGAGAGGCATTATTGGAAATGAAACAGCCTCGATACCCTTCTGGATTATTTAACGGGTCGGCAACCGAACAGGTGTCTCGAACAATGATACTTTATGATTATGAACTCCGACGAAGAACTGTAAGAGTTGGTAATGCGTTTGGTTGATTGCGCCTGTGAATGATTTACCTGAATCGGGAAGGTATGAGCGCAGTCCTTGACACTCAGCGACCAACTTTTTCAGTGGTCGGACGCAGACAATTTACAACCGAGTCGCTGTTGTCGTTAGTCAAGTTCGATGGATCCCTTGAGCGCTCGCCTATGCAACACACTTCATTCCCATTGATGCATCTAATGGGTGGTTCTGGCGCAAACATCGGACCTGTTATAGATGCATCTGGGCTTGCTTCTACAGGTAAGATTATTACGTTGGACCTGGAGGGGCAAGGTAATGAGATATCCATCGTCAATTCCGCGGAAAGTATGAGGGCAGTGCTCGACGCACTCGGCTTGCATTTAATGGCTAGTGTACATTTCATGATGCATCTAGATGTTCTACAACAGGCTTGCATGAGGTGAGCAACGCACAGTTTATAGGGACGACGCTAGCCGCCACTTATCCTGCAAGAGTGAAATGAGTAACGATGTTCGAGATGGAATTCAATTGAAATACGAGCGCGATGACGTTTACTGCCGGATCTTCTCAGTCCCGTGAAGCAATTCGGTGTTGACGCGCTCATCGCCCGCGCTGAAGCTGTGCACAAAAACGGTATGATTACAGTATCGAAGGCCGGGATGTCACCGCTTCCTGCCCGTCACTTTGCTCGTGTTATGCTGCTAAGAAGTCCCGTAGACGGATATGTACCCGCGTGTCTGGCGATAGCAAAGGCAACCGGTCCGGTGTACGCAAATATCACGGCGCCCTGGTCTTGGCAGGAGAAGAGGATAAGATATCCACTGAAGAAATGGTGATTCTGAAGGAATCAGCAGGCGGAAGGTGTGATGTTGGTGAACTATTGGATGTAGTAATGCGGGCGGGCGGGCAGGCAGCTGTTGAAGCGATTAGGCTCCCCAACCCAAGGAT
This sequence comes from Boletus tylopilopsis, assembly GCA_038093875.1. Lineage (NCBI taxonomy): Eukaryota > Fungi > Basidiomycota > Agaricomycetes > Boletales > Boletaceae > Boletus > Boletus tylopilopsis. The sequence goes on along the minus strand of JBBPTB010000069.1, from coordinate 30,246 downwards.
ACCCATATCTCCAGATCTCGTGAGAATATTTTCCAAGAGGCGTCCCAGGGGAAACTTCCCTTTCACCGTATATCAGACATCTGCCCATCGACGAGCAGATGCCAAGCAAAGAGTAGGCAGCAGGGTCGCAGCAAGACGTAGTTTTTCCCGAATGCCGCTCAAGCCCAGACGAAGCGCCATCGACTGTTCGAAAGAGACCCCAACTGCTTGCTCCATCTATATATAGTCCACTCCTTGGTGTAGATGCGGACCACCTTGACAGTAATATACTCCTGGAGTGTCCAGGCACAAGTGTTCCAGATACTCCCACGAGAGCGCCGCGCCGCAATGAGGAACGAACACCACGAAGGAAGACGAACACCATGGCAAACCCGTGGTACCACCTGAACATGGCCACAGGAGCTTCTTGAAGTACAAAGTGATCGAGTTTATCGATACAACATGTATCGCTCCATGTCCATTCGAGTCCTGCATCCCGAGATTGTTGTGAGTCGGCGATTCATCCAGCTCGTACACCGCCATGTGTACCATTTGTTGGTATAGCGGTTCGTTGTCTTCTCATTTGTGCGACAACATCACATATCGGAAGTAGTGTTGCACTTCAAGTTTTATCTGAGTCTTGTTAATGCCTGCTGCTGAAGATACAAATTCACTGAAAACCGGGAGGGTTTCGAATGCAGCTGCTTGCTCGGTTCTATTGTGAAGACGACCAGTCTTCGTGTTAATAAGCACGCGTGGCAAAGCGGCGTATAGTTCGCTGGACAACTTTGCGAATCTTCACCCGCGTGATCGATGAACTGATGTACAGGTCGGCTAGCACTGTCTCGCAATGTAAACACATCAACTTGCTCAGGAGATAGCACTCACTCTGAAAATCCGAATCATCTGACTCCGCTATCTTTTTGAATGTCAGCTCGAGTGCATCAACTGCACTGTCGTAGTCTCCTCCCTTGGGTAGAGCTAAGTGCTTGATCTGGTAGCCCCACATAGATGATGGGTCGAGCATGAGAACCTAATAGTGATACGTTAACAAGTTTGATCTTCGTGAGGGGACAACGGTTCAAAACCTTTTCCCATGATCCGTTTGCCAACCACGCCTTGCCTCGCTTGATAAGAATAGCTTGCGGAAAGGAGGTGAGGGACAACGCTGTCGAATAGTGGGAAATAGTGAGTTCATATAGTGGTCGTCTATTGCTTCATCTCCAAGGTAATCCAGCTTTATGACGGAATGCTGCTTGAAGTCAGAAAGTGTTGTGTGAGCATCCATACAAAGGTATCTACAACTTACATACCAGCAACCCATGCCAGATGCTTATCATATAGTTCCATCTCCTCTCCCAATTCAGAGGTCGTTTCGTGCAGACACTCCACTGCGTCCGCTACGCGGTCCATCGTTTCGAGTTGGACTGAAAAACAACAATCTCGATCCCAGGACAGAAGAGAAGGAAAAAAGATACTGACATTAGCAGCAGCAAGCATGACATCTTTCCACGAGGCACGCATCAGTTTGGCTTTTGCCCACTCCCTCAAGAGTGGTACAAGGCTGGTACGAGTAGTCGGCGTGGCTGAGTATCGGTCTGCGTTGGAGGTTGCATCACCACCACCATGAACAGCCAGACGTCATTCAGTGAAATCTGCATAACGAAGACAGGTTGATGCTCGGCAGATCAACAGACAGAGCATGGGCTCACCACAAATCCATCCGCTCATGGGTTCGCTCATGGGTTCACTCGCATAAATCTCTTCTCCTAATTCTCTGGTCATGTCGCAGAAACATTCAATCGCTTCGGTCACGGGATTGGTTGTTTCGAGATGGTCTGGTAGACCGTGAATCCCGTGACCACGAACTACAAAATAGAACCATCAGAGCCGACAAGACACAGAAGGGCCGACAGGATATACTTACATTTTCAGAAGAAACCTTCCACTCCAGGCTTGCCAATGTTGATTTCACCCACTCTCTGGAGGGGAGTAGGGCTCACACAAAGTGACTGAGAATTACCATGTGCTACATGACCGTCGCCTTCGACAGTTGAGAGATATTTTCGAGCAAAGTCTACAGAGAAACTTTGGCTGCAGATACTACGGGCAGGAAATCAAACGTACCAGAAACCCACATGGTGATGGGCCCACTGGAATATACCTTTTTGGACAAGGTATTCAACATCATGAGGTCAAGATTATCGTATTTCCAGCGATTTCGAAACGTTGTAGTGCGCTCGCTAAGGAACGTACTAGTGAGATCGTAAAGAGAGGAGCCCCAGCATTGTCCCGCGTTTGGGTCCGTGCATGCTTGAACGACTGTATGGCACTCTCGTAGTCACTGTGCTCCGTCTGAGATTCCCATGCATGCATGCCTAGTGAAGATGTCAATGGTAATGTTCGCCACGTAGTAATCATCGTGGACACGCCTGAACATATCGAATACCGAATTCAAGCGGACTGTAGCAATGACGTCATCTAAGCGGGATATTGCATCAATGTGCTCTCGCGTTATGAACACGGCGAGAACCTAGGAGGGATGAATGGGATGAAAAACAATCAAGTTGGGAAGCACAGACCTTGATCAGGAGGAGAAAGGTAATGTGAGACGGTCGAAAGCGATTGTCGCAAGTCCGATGGCCTCTTTCTCTATTACCAACATGCGTCAAGCTCTTTGCCACAAAGGCAACAATGGATGGCTGCATACCGATTTCCTGGACACGAATTGAGCCCAGCGTCAGTGAATGTGACAGAGAGCGATGAATACCAATTCGGCATCTTCGAGGGCTCCCTCCCATTTTTGCAGATGAGCCCGCACGAGAGCTCGACTAGCTAGTGCATAGTGACTCGGAGTATCAGACTCGGAGACCGTTGCAGTCAATAAAGCGTCTGCATCTTCGAGCTGGTCGTTCTTCCATGACGCGAGCGCAGCATCATCGATTCGGATGTTAGGTTCCTGGAGAGTGGAGTAGAGACGATAGGGTGGGGTTAACGAGGTCGACGCAGCGCTATCTACCTGGACGTCAGGCCTTCGGGTTCCTGCAGGAGAGTGGGGTGAGGGTGTGATGGGGAAGAGTCCGACATGATGGTATGATGATTTCCCACGGGGATGGGATCTTCATGGCTATGAGTTGGCTATGAGCTTGACGAGGTGTACAACTCAACCAGGCCAAGGGATAGATTGAGCAAAATGAACACAAGTCAAGTCGTTCCGGCCGCTGGCAGTCGAGCATCAGGAGAAAAGGCCTTCGTTCGCTATTGTACATACATGAAATACATTTCTAGTTACGCAGGAATCAACGACAAAAGCTCTCTCGACGAGCCGACCAAGGGTCTGAAAAGGCGGATAGATGTCTGTACACATAAGGAGACAAATCGTCTCTGGGTCTACGCGTATAGAACTTATCATAGCGCCTGTTCAGAGCCTTCGACGACTCGCGGCGGGGTAGATCTTGCACAAGGTTGAACTCCTGAAGGGTGGTGGATGTGGGACGGACAGGTTGGCAGAGTTTCTTGTCATAGTGCCCACCGTCCATGTCCTATATATTTCCGAAAACTATGGAGAGGGGCCCAACAAGTACGGGGAATACAAGCTGGTTAACGCAGATGCATTAGTCTTAGACTCTGAAGACAAACCTTGCTCATGTCGTCTGGATGACTTTCCACTGCTAAACTGGTGGCTGATTAATGATTCTGGACTCTAATCAAAGAGACATACAGCAGACAAACTGTTCCACGGGCTTACCTTGAGGCCCAAAAATCTTCTCGTTTGGCAAAGTGATTTCCACAATTAACCATGGACAATGAGGATCAGCCTCTCGCTAGATCGTGATGTCGCCTGTAATCAATGTGTGAGAGACAGGAGGTTCGAAGAACTCGTTGATAGCCAGGGTACATGCGCAGCTAGCTGTTTCTGACCGAAGGCGAATCCGACTTGTTAACGCTCGTGTGACGGCTTCCAGATCGACGAGTAGGTGAAGCTATTGTCTCGCTCCCGCGAAGATGTACCGGTACGGCATTACTGGGGACATCTGTGTCCTGATCACTAGCGTCGGGCTTGAAGGGGGTGAAACGTCATATATGGGTCGCAGACGGACGTTGTCGTCTTTGATTCGCCTTCAGGTCTTCCAACGAATCATCGAGGAAGTGAAAAGAGAGCTTTCATAACAGGTATCGCATTCTAGCTGTGGATGTTCCACTCCTGTTGAATCGGGGAATGAGAATTTGTCGAACGCGCGCTGCAGCTCCTCCCCGCCTATTGTCGTTTGGCCGGCCGACCAGGTGGCGGACAATACGCGGGAGAAAATGACTCGTCGGGACGGCCAGTAGGGCGAAAACGTGGAAGGGATATACGAGAGAGATGTGATGTCTAGTGGGGCTAGTATGAATGTGTACGACGCCAGGAAAACCGTTGCTCAGACTCCAACCAGCGTTGCGCAACAACGAATAAGGAGTATATGCGACCCTGGACAATAAGGGGAACCCGAGGACGCTATAATCCAGGAATAGCGGCAGCCTGAGCCCTCGACTGGCAGTTTGTCCAACGAACCGCGGACAGAAGCGGGCTGGGAAGTATGGCGAACGAGATTCGCCGACATTGGAAGTTGTCGTCGGACTGGCAGTCACTGGATGTGGATCAAGGGAGGCGATGTCGAAAAACTGACAAAGATTCTCCCTCGGCGACTTGACCCGTCGAGCATAGAGGCTCGACGCATAGGCCGCCTGCAGTACGGAACGACCGTTCTGGGGGGGATGGTGTGAAGCTACGGTTGGTCAGACATCACGCTACGAGGCCATACAAGCACACGTACCTTTTGAAGGTTCCTCGGACTCTGCGTGCGACGCTCGGCGAGATGGGGATTGGCGGGTAATAAACGAGCGACCTCCGCGACGGAGATGATGTTGTCCTTTATCAACAAGAACATGTTGAAAGACGGGGTTCTACAGAGAGGATTGGTATTTATACTTGGAGTGCGGATGACAAATGCGAGTCGGCCCGGTTGATCCTTTGGATCGACAGTGCTATCTAGGGAGATGACATAATCAACGCTGATTGGCTGTCTTGTCACGCCATTGCCTGATCGTGCGTAATTCATTTTTTCTTAGGTTAAAAAAGGTTCTTTCGTGAACTTTTTCATCTTCGTTCCTCAACGATGTCCTTGAACGCGACGGCAACCGCAGCCGTCCACGAGACTGCTCAGCAGCTCTATGCGCATGTCGACCTGGCCAAGCTTGGCTGGTTGGAGCAGCTCTGGGCTGCATGGTACATTTGGATTGACAATCCCATCATCGCTACCGGTCTCATGAGTTTCTTGCTGCACGAAGTACGTAGCACACCCCCGGACTACGCGGCATGTACTGACTCTTTTTTCCTCGAAGATTGTTTATTTTGGACGTTGTGTTCCTTGGATCATCATCGATGCTATTCCCTACTTTCAGAGGTGGAAACTCCAGCCCAACAAAATTCCTACTCCTCAAGAGCAGTGGGAGTGCAGCAAGCAGGTTCTTTTCTCGCACTTTACTATCGAATTACCCGCTGTCAGTCCCGTTGCCGTGTAACGAGTTGCATGCACTGAAAATGGCGTGTGTAGATCTGGTTGTTCCATCCCATGGCAGAGACGTTGGGCATGCAAACCTACCAGGTGCCCTTCCCGTCCTGGCAGACCATGCTCCCACAAGTTGCTCTCTTTTTCGTGTTTGAAGACATGTTCCACTACTTTGGTACGAAGATTCTTTTTTTTTCCGTTGTCGTCTGACGAGTATCATCTAGCCCACCAGGCGCTTCACTGGGGACCATTGTACAAGCACATTCACAAGCTGCACCACAAGTACTCGGCGCCTTTCGGTCTAGCTGCCGAGTACGCCCACCCCGCCGAGGTGTTTATCCTTGGTACGGGTACGATCGCTGGTCCCATCCTCTATTGTTACTTTACGCGCAACCTGCACATCTTCACCGTCTACGTTTGGATCACGCTTCGCCTATTCCAGGCCATCGACGCACACAGTGGTTACGGTTGGTATCAGTTCACTCGTGCGAGTCGCGGCGTCGACTGACTGCCACTAGATTTCCCCTGGTCGTTGCAGCACATTGTTCCCTTTTGGTCGGGTGCTGAGCACCATGACTTCCACCACATGGCATTCACCAACAACTACTCGACGTCTTTCCGGTGGTGTGACCGTTTATTTGGCACGGACGACAAGTACCGCGAGTACCGTCAGCGCATGGCTGCGAACAAGGCTGCGATGAAGGGCAAAAGCAAGGCCGAGCAGGAGGCTGCGGAACGTCAGCTCATTGCCGAGATTGAAGCAGAGGGCCACCGCGCAGAGGCGATCGCAGAGGGTTCGATTACGGAGGACAAGACGGACAAGGTACAATAGATCTAGTGGTACCGTTCTAACTAGATAGATAACACTAATAAACAAGCTAATTCGTTTCTTGTCTCCGATGCTCCCGCCAGAGACGCTTGAGCTCGTTCTCGGTCACCTCTCCCGCGTCGAGCTCGTCCCGCTACTCACTGCCAGCGCCGTCTTCCACCACGTCGCCGTCCGCGTGCTTTATCGTGCCCTCGTCGACGTCCCCGCCAAACGCACCGTTCGTCTCGTCCGGACCCTCACTCACAACGATGTCTATCCTCCGCTTGTCCGTCGTTTCGACCTTGAATGGTCCGACAACATCCTCACCACCAACTTTCTCCGCCTCCTGCACCGCGCCCTCCAACGCCTCCGCCACCTCACCTATCTCGGCCTCGAATTCTCCGCCACCGACAACACCGCCAACCTCGCCTGGGTCCTCCAACATTGTTCCTTTACCCTCCGCATCTTTACCACCTCAATGCGGTGCGACCCCCTCCTCGCGCGCTTCCTCGATACCCAGCCCGCGCTCGTCGAAATCTGCCTGCGCGGCTTCAACCCCGTCGTCCAAGCCAAATTCCCGCTCTTACCCACCGCGCTCCCCCGCCTGCGCCACTTCCGCACCGTGCTCTCCTCGCCCCATCTCACCGCCGACTTTGTCCGCGGCCGCCCCGTCGAGAGCGTGTCCATGTCGCTCTACCCGGGCGACGTCACCGCCTCGCTCGACGCGCTCCTCCTGTCAACGCGCCCGCTCAGACGGCTCACCGTCATGTCGTTTGACGTCGGGTCGCCCGCAGCGCTCATCACGGCGATCTCGACGCGCCTCCCGGCACTCGAGGCGCTCCACGCCGTCGTCCTCGTACGACACTCGACCCACGTACGTTCGTCTCTCTCTCTCTCTGGCCACGGGTTGAACGCACTGCACGCTTTTTTTTTAAAGGAATCCTTGATGGAGACGGCACCCTCGCTGAGCCACTTTACGGCGCTCCGGTACATCACGTTCATGGCCCCCGGCACGCTCTCGTCCGAGAACGAATCCGAGATCGTGGCCGTGTGGGGCAACGCCTGTCCGTCCCTCAAGACGATCATTCTCCCCAAGGGCGTCGTGTGGGGGCACGTCGACGGGCGGTGGGTCTCGTTGCAGGACATGTCGTGAGCCAAAACATAAAGATAAAAACACGATTCGAGGTGCGTTTGTCGGCGGTTTGGCATTAATGGCCGTGCTGCTGGACAGTAGTCCGTACTAGAGAGACCAGCATGTACATGCGTATATGTCAAGGCAACGTTTCTGCTGGAATGCGAGACAGCATGGATGATGCGCGTCAATCAACACTTCTGGTCAACCACGATCGCAGCGGCAACGCCACGTCAAACCTTGTTTCGGTTTTGCACAAACATCGCCCAGCCACCCGTCGCCATGCGAGGGACCCCATCACACCAACGGTGGGACCTCGTCATAAGTTGACGTGTGCTGGATCATATTCCCGTCGTCGTGTTTTGAACCTTGGTGCACATGCCACGACTACACAGCCCCGTCGCAGGCGCCAGGGGCATCCATTCATCCAATACACAAGCAAGGATCGCAGCGTGTTTTCGAGACGGTGAATACGAGGTGACATGGAGTTACGAGGTAGATAGAGTTGATATGTCGAGTGGCTAAGTATACGTATACGAGCTTGAGATCAAGATTAAACAGCAGCGAGGCAACCTTTTGAGTTCGTGGCGAGAGCTCTACGTCTATGGAATGAAGCCGGGCATTGACGTGGCAGACGGGAAGGCCAGCGAAACGACGTGGTCACTTGATCAACGGATCAACCACGCCGAAGGCACCCGAAAACAATAGCTAGGGGCGACCTGGATATATCAGAGGTCGAGTACAGTATGCAAAGACGAAATCAGGAGCGGTGGATCAGAAGACGAATAATAGCCAAGATGCCCAATATGTATAATTTTTACTTTTTTTTTTGTGTATTTTCTTTCGACGAACAGGGTATCGCGCTCGGTGAGATCAACACTGAGCAGAGTTGGCGTCGACGGCGGGATACGATGACATTTGCAGGTGCATTTGCATTGCTTGTTGCTGTTGGGCTCGGAGGTACTGTTGGTGGGCAGAGGTGTACAACATTTGCTGTTGATATTGCTGTGCATACGTGGGCGTCGAGTGACCAGTGACGGGCGTTGATTGGCCACTCGCCAAGGGTGTGGACTGCCGTGAGCTCGCAGCCGAGGACTTGCCGTGGGCGTGTTGTAGGCACTCGTGCTTTCCGCTAGCGAGCAAGGCGAGACCGACCGCGCCGTGATCGCCCGAGTGTTGGTAATGGTACCTGAGGCCGTTCATGTTCTTGTATCGCCGTTGGCAGTCGCCGACGCCACAGGCAAATGGGCGGAGTCGACGCTCGGCCTCGCGTTCGACCTCGCGCAACTCGCCCTCGGTGATGATGTTGTCGTCCTCGCCTGCGGCCTCTCTGGCGGAGCGCTTGCTGGCGAGCAAAGCTTGGACTTGCTCGAGGTCCTTTGGGGGGGCAAAGTTGCAGCTTCCGTGTGTCATGTGATATTTGAGCCCGTTTGCCTGCTTGTAGCTCTTGTTGCAATTGGGCTTTGGACATCGGAAGGGCTTTGACAAGAGGAGAGAGGATGAGGGACGAGAGAGGGTTGTGCTGGCGCGGCTGGTTTGTTGTTGCGAGGACGAGGGTTTGCTCGAGGGCGAGTCTGAAGGAGCGCGAGAGGATGTGGAAGGGGAGGGGACACGGGAGGCGGCGGGGGTGTTGGCGGGAGTGTTGGCGGTGGAGAAGACGACGGCAGGGGGGATGCAGCCATACGGGCTATTAGGATCGCTTAGGGGAGATAATGGACCCTGAATGTCGTCAGATGCGGGCGGGGAAGGAACAGTGCCGGGCATAGACGACGAGTAATCCGAGTAGCGAGCATAGCCGTTGAATGGCTCGGGGTTTTTTGACAAATTCGGCACGCTGCCGCGAGAGGAGGGGAAGGGTGCGATGGGGTGGGCATGCATGGAACGGGTGGGGAGGACGGTTGTGGTGTCGAATGCGGACACGGGCGAGCATGGGGGTGCGTCTGTGGGGGAGTAGTGGTTGAAGGAGTGTGATGGGTGGGAGGAGAGGGGCGTTGTGAGGGGCGTATCGGGAGGGGAAGGTCCGCCCGAGGATGGGGACGGGTGATCGACATCGAGCTCCATGTCATCTGGATCGAAACTGCCGTGCTGATAGGGTGGAGGAAGGAGGTCTGGCGGAGGGAGGTGGTGGCGAGATTGGGGGAAGGCAGGGAGGGTGGGGTGGTGTGGGGGGCCGAGGGGATCTACGACGACAACGTGCACCTCTTCAAAGTGCTGAACGAGCGCGTGGAGATCGTCTATTTGGAGGCCGCAACACGAGTAGTTCCGACACTGGGTGAAACGGAGTGAGAGGGGGGAGCGTGTGAGCGAGGCGAGATTGCGCACCAGTTCGTCCTCGCGGTCGAATGCAGAGAGGGCGTTGAGGATGGAACCGCGATCGCTCTCGATGGAGGAGGAGAGCTTGGCACACTTGAAGTCGCTCGGGCTGTGTGGTGTTGTAGGATTGATAGGGTAGAATTGGCAAAGGCAAACACACTCACTCTAGCGGACCCAAGAGTTGACCTGGCGAACAGCCAGGGTAGAAACGGGACCCGAACGAGCCAGCACGCCAGGATATTGGGGAACCTAGAAAGTAAGACATGTTTGGTGACGTGCACGCGATGGGAAGAGCCATTGATTTTTGAGAATGGGGGAGGAGGAAAAGGTTAGACGACCAGAAACGAAAGAGCAACGGCGCGGTCTCTATTTAGAGCCATCTCTCTCTTTCCACTCTACAACCAATCAATACTTTCCCACGATTACGTCCACGGTCCGATCATAAACAAATATATACAAACATCGCCCTCCTATTATTCTTCAATCCCGGTCATTCCCGGGTTAAGCTACCCGCCGGTCTTTCAGCTTTCCTATTCCCTTCTCACGTGACCTTCTCTAATCAACATCACGGCAAGCTCAAAACCCGCTATATCGCCGCCCCCCCGCGAGCGACGCATGCACCGTGCGTGGTCCAACACATTTGCTCGTCCCCCATCGACCGACCGCCGACGATTCAACATCCCGCGTACCTCTCTCATCCCATTGACAGCATACATAAATAACGCTTGACAACCTCCATGTACTTACTGCCACCGCACCCGACCCGCTCACCATGCCGCAATCTCGACCCCATCTTGTACCACGATCGCCCCTGTGGTTGAGTTCGGACGCTGTAGACAAGGTTTGCGTCGGCGCGAGGCGTACGCACACATGAAGCCGTACGCGGCCCGCACTGTCGCCGCTATCTGCCCAATGGTTGTCGACATGAAACCGATGTGACCCCTACAAACGTTGTCTACCCGTGCTCGACTAGAACCACCTCCTTGTCGCAGTGTCGCTCATCTTTCGTTGGCGTGATCTTGCACAGCACGTCCCACTCTCTCGGGGCGAGGGTCGAGATCGTCGACCCTGACGAAGAGATTCGCAGAGACGTGAGCATTCCGTGTGTTTGGTGCCTGCATTTGCGATCGCATCACCTACTCCACCAAACGGTCTCTTCGTTCCCAGAGATAAACGTCAGCACTACTATTACTGTATCCAGATCGACGTCCATTCTACACATCCCGTTCCAAACGCCAGCTCGATGGGATGCGCCTACTAAAATAGGATCAATCGTTGTTCCGTGTTGCAATCACTTGCCGCGGACTCTCTCTCTCTGACCGGTCAAGGTGACGCAGTTCAATTATCCCTCGGACCATCCCCCTCGAACCCCTTGGAGTTATCATTTATACCAATGCAGCACCCTGGCTCACGCACAGCCAGCGAGATAACCCTACTCTACCCACGTCTATCGCCACACAACACATACTCTCTCACTGCCCTAGCACCATCCTATCATCCGACTTCACGGACAATGTCGTCGTTGCCCCCGGTCGTGGGAACAGGCCTTGGCCGTCTCCGTTGGCGTTCGGATTCAATACCAGTCCCTGATTATTAGCCTTGGCGATATGGAACAAGGGGGCCCGTCAGTCGAGATGTCGACGAGGGTCCCCCATGGGGGGGGGGGGACTTCTGACGTTGAACGCGTTTCACATTTCAGACGCGAATTTCAACTGCAGCTGATCGGCGTTGTTGCTTCTCATAATACATACATCGATTCAGGCGGATTCACCTTTTGTTCGACTACTTGTAACATGGACCACCGGACTGGCACATGCACGCCGTGACCACCGTTTGTCCTTGTGCACTCCCGCACGGACATCGCCGAACATGACGTGTCACCTCGACAACTTGATTCGTACCGATCCTGGACCACCCGAAATGCAAGAGATTATTATAATGTGTGTTCACGTGTTCGCACAAGTATGTATATACTCGTGCTCATGACATGACGGCGTCTGCTGCCGCGACTTCACATTTAATGAGTTTAGCGTCGGTCCCTAACCACATGCGTACATGTGCGATTGAATCGTCGACGGTATTTTTCCCTTTTCGAGAGAGCATAGGGTCTAGAACTGAGATGGATAGATTATTTGTTGGTACCGTCCTTTGCCGCGTCTCCATTATGATCTATCAATATTAAGCAGCGATTCCGGATCCGAGGGATGCCCTGCCGTAGTGGGGGCCCATGTTAACCCGGAGTATATGCGAGATTCGGAAAGCTTGTCATACGGCCCCGGAGTGTAGCTACAATGAAACAAGCGAGTCGCAGTTACGCAGTACCCCCACGCACAGCTTGGTGCACCTACCATACCATACCATCATTATGCAGACTCGACCTCTCGGATCATATCACGAATAACCCATCCTATCGCCCCCTTCAACCCCCGTTGCCCGCAGCTCCTCGTCTCCATTTCAATTTCCAAAACCCCGCCAAAGGTACCGTGGGCCAATCTTAATCATGTACCAACGGTACGGCGTATCTACATATCAAGCACTGCCTACTAGTGTGCCAAGTTCCCTTTGCCTTGACACTCGCACCCTGACCGTCGGGTTGCGATCTCGCGATCCGCAGTGATGGTACCTCGGTCGATCGATCGGTTCTCGCTCATTCAATGGCGTTGGTCGTCCATTCCAAACGTCTTGCAAGCATCGTGCGAAGTACTCCACCACGCACGACCACTTCCGGCTCGGGAACGGCTGTGGCCGCTACCGCTGCGCAGTTCCGCGCCTTTGAAACAGCCTATCCGGCATCCACAAACTTGAATCCGTGGACAGCTTATATGTACATACCCGCATTCCCAATGACTAGGCGCGAGCGCCGGCCCGCCGAGCGAGATCCTGATCGCATTATTTATGTATGTGACGCGCGTGTCAAACCCGTGCATGACGTGGCCGTGTCCTTCTTGGGGGGTTCTGGGCTGTCCGCCACCAGGCTCACATATATGCCATAGCCTATCTCGTCGATCGCTCGACTTGGTCGTAATGAACAACCAAACAAAAAAAAAGGAAGGGCACATGACCGCACAGTGCCCGCCTGCCCCCCCAGCCGTCCGAAGCAGAAGCAGAACGTGAACGTCAACGCCCACCAACGTCCGCGCCAGAACTTCAGGTCCAGACGACAACATGACTCGGCCAGATCGGGGATATGCAGTACCGTTACCGCACCGCACCGACCCGACCGACCGATCACAACCCCCTCGTTTGAGCCGCACCCAAGGACCACACCGACGTGGACGCGACATGCGTACCAAACGCTGTACCAGTGTACCTGGATCGACCTTGCAAAACAGCTCTGGCGTCGCACCTTGGCTCTGGCGCGCCACGTCGTTTGGAGGTCTAGACCAGCACACCCCCTCCCAACGGCGAACCCGATGATCGAATCGCCACAACCAAGGGTCCACCGCATCATCGCGATTGGGAGACGGAGCGGACTCAAGATGCATAGATGGAGGGGGGCACTTGTGACGTATGAGCTGTCATCACCGGGTTTTGCGGTGGGCCTGAATCATGCCAATCAAAGTCATCGAAAGCATAGTTACCCGTTTAGGGTCCCTTCGCGAGATACAGATACATGTTTTCTTTTGATCACAAGACAGCATCTCTTCCAAAGTTGGGATCATGCGGCCAATAGTTGGCGTGTTATTATCAAGGCACTTGCATCAAGAATGTGACAATGACGGGGTTTAGGACAAACGTGTAAACTATCAAGTATGAGGGAATTGTGCTGGCGTATATTGAGGCGGGTGAGGCGGGTGGTAGTGCCGGTTATGCGACGGATGTGACGGCAACACATATACCTGTTGTTGTGAGTAAGCGCGATGGCGTTGGACAGGTGCGGAAATCATAACGGGTGCTGCTGCTTCATCACTGGAAAAAGGATTGAGCATGCACGAACAGTGACATCTCGTCGTTACCTACCCAAACATGGTCTTGATAAGATCGTCCAGCATGGCTTCTTTCTTCAATTTTTCTTCCCCAGCTTGAGTGCGCGCCACTCTGCATGTTCATTATACCAGCATTCAAGGGTAAAGAATCCGATACCAGCTAACCTCAGTTCTTCGATGAGTGCAGCGTGGGTCTCTAGCGCATATCTCCATTTAGCTTTTTGAATGACGTATTTCACGAGCGCCGGCGAGCGACCAAGTATCAGTCCAGTTTGAGGATCCACAAGCCGGGCAAGATGGGGAGGCAACCCGTCCTCTTCGTCCTCCGAGTCCATCATATCACCGTGCTCCTCCTGCTGAGGCACCAGATTTTCAAAGTAGTCGGTCCTGAGTGCACTCGCCTCAGAAGGCGATCGGGGTTCGACTTTGAACGTGTTGAAGGCAGAGGGCGGCTCAGTGGGTTGTACGTTTGGGGCACTCGATGGTGGCGAATCACCGCGCTTGCGTTTGCGAGATCCACCCCGGCCTGATGGCGGCGGAGGCATGTTGTGCTGGAGGCGCATGTGCTTTGCGAGGGCGTCGGAGCGGGTAAACGACTTGTCACATTCTGCGCAGCAAGTCAGCCAAAGAGAAAATAGCTATTGGAACGAGTCGGAACTGGCCTGGTCGAGAACATATAAACGGCTTCTCGCCCGTGTGCGAACGGATGTGCGAGATGAGCGCGAAACGGGAGGTCTGAGCGAGTCCGCGGCGGTTGCACGTCGCCCACTCGCAGGTGTAGTTGGACTTGTGAACGCCAATGTGGGCTGGGACGGGTATGTCATTGGGGTGCGGGGCAAATCGGAAGGGCATGGCTCACTGGAGTGTATGTGCTCGATGAGCGTGGGCAGATGCGTAAAGACGATACCACAGTCGTCCCAGAGACACGTCACGGTGTCGACACCCTGTTCTCCCGTAGGCGCGGTGGAGGACGCGCCAGGTGACCCAGTGGTCTCATCGGGCGCGGAAGTGGGCGGGTAGGGAGCCTCGTCTTCGGAAGAGGAGTCGTACTTGAACGATGACAACGAGAATGAAGGCGACGGCGAGCGCAACGCTGGGCCGGGCGAGTACATCGTGGGTCACGTCGAGCAGGTGTTTGTCTTTGTTTGATCCTAATGGCAGGTCTTAAACTTTACTACGGTTCTTCCCGTCACCAACGCTAATAGTTGAAGAAGGACGGACGGCTGCAAGTACAAACCAGTTTATAGTATGAACTTTCTGATTGCTCGCGCAACGCCCTCGATATCTTCCACAAGATGCCAGTGACCCACGTCCTTCATCGTAACCAGTCTCGCGCCTGGAATATTTTCCTTCAGAAACACTCCCATTTCTCCGCATATCTTATCCTCTTCTCCTGCCAAGATCAGGGTATCCGCCGCGATATTTGAATACACCGGGTCGGTTGCCTTTGCTACCGCCAGACACGCGAGCACATATCCGTCAACAGGGCTTCGTAGCAACGTAGCACGAGCGAAGTGACGGGCAAGAAGCGAGGTTGCGAGTGAGCGCTGCGACATCCCCGCCTTTGATATTGCATCAGCGATGGCGATCATCCCATCTTTGCGTACAACTTCAGCGCGAGCAACGAGCGCGTTGACACCGACTTCTCCGAATTGCTTCACGGGGCCGAGGAGAACTGACAGTAAAACATCATCGCGTCAGCCATATTTCAAGTTGGCAACGTCCTGAACATCCTTACTCAATTTCGCGACTCTTGCAGGGTAAGTGGCGGCTAGCGTCGTCGCTATAAACTGTGCGTTTGCTCAGCTCATGCAAGTTAGATGCATCACGAAACGTACACCACCCATTGAATGCCCTATCACGACAGCTTTGTCCACGCCAAGTGCGTCGAGCACTGCCCTCACACTTTCCGCGTAATTGACGATGGATATCTCATTACCGCTCAGCGGACTCAAGCCATGCCCCTCCAGATCCAACGTAATAATCTTACGTGAAGATGCAAGCCCAGATGCCTCTATAACAGGTCCGATGTTTGCGCCAGAACCACCTAATCCGTGGATGAATACAATAGGATCAAGTGCCGTCGAGAATACCGTAGGTGAGGTGTGCTCCACATGTAAATTCAGTCCCGAAGGAAGGCAAAGTCTGCTTGCGTCAGGTGGCCTGTCGGATTCACGTAAGATCAGTGAAGGAATTGACGTTTTGTAACCCACAGGGACATTGGGCGCTATGGAACAGACTGTCTGAAGGTGAAAGGCGATCTGGCCTGAGAGTACTGACATAGAAGGTTCCGTCGGGGAGCTTCATGTGATGTGATGCGGCGACCTCTAGCGGCGCGGGCGTGCAAGCTATTCATATTTTACCGAAATGCTCCCGACAAGCATCTTCTAAACCTTGTGCTCCCCTGACAGTGGCCAAGCTCCGTTGACCTATCCTAGCTGATGTATGTAAGTTTGTCCGCTCAACTGAGCGGCGCAAAGTATCTGTCTCGGTACTTTATCCCTGCATCCTATTTCCAAAGAGTCCGATTACGGGAACATTCCAACTTTGTCTGGTTGTAGGCGGTACGAGCGCTTTTCTTATCCCACGTTCTCCACGCGGTTGTCTCAATCCTCATCACACGCTGTGGATAATCTGATCTAGCTACCCCATGTTCAAAACGTGACAGCGGAAAGTTTGTGTCGCGGATTACTATAAGGTCTATCGATCACATACCTCACGGTTCCGGCACTCGATGGAGGAGTTTATCATCCTTCATCTACCTACCAGTAATAAATGGCTTGGCGACCTTGGATGACGTCGACGGCAATATTGGAGTTTGCAAGAAAAGTTTCTGGAGGAAGAGCCGGACATCATACTCTGTTGAGTTATGGTCTTATTTCCCTACAACCGAGCCGGTTTGACGGTTGACCCTCGATTTAGTGTTGTCAAGTATTCCTTCACCTTGCAGGTTTGTCGTCCAAACTGTTTACGAGTTTGTATCAACGACAACGATCCAATTGTTTGACCTTCTTATTAGTGCCCCGAAACTATTCGTCCTCAAACCACTTCTCGCATTTTGCCCCTATCACGGGTACCAGGCCTGCTCTCTGACCTTTGGGTAGGGGATTTTATTTTATTTCTTCTTTTATTGAGACATCAACTGATTCCTTGCGTACCACGCAGTTGTATTCGTCCCAAGATCTACTTAAAATTTTCGATGAACTTTGTTCTGTCTCTGTTTCACCGTTATCCGGTTCCTATCCGCATTACATCCATTAACCAGGACAAGGTGTGTTGTACAGGTGAGCGCTCAAGGGATCCATAGAACTTGGCTAACGATAACAGTGATTTGGTTGTAATT
Organism: Boletus tylopilopsis; assembly: GCA_038093875.1. Classification (NCBI taxonomy): domain Eukaryota; kingdom Fungi; phylum Basidiomycota; class Agaricomycetes; order Boletales; family Boletaceae; genus Boletus; species Boletus tylopilopsis. The sequence continues at coordinate 13,196 of JBBPTB010000069.1, read as the reverse complement.
TTGTGTGCGTCCGACCATTGAAAAAGCTGGTCACTGAGGCGCTCCAACTTATCTTCTCTAATCGGGCAAATCATTCATCCACACAATCAACGAAACACATTACATACCACGTCTGTAGTTCTTCGTGAGACTCGCAGACTTTCCACTTAAAGGTCTCGAGACTGTTTCATTTCCAATAATGCCTCTCTTTGATCCCCTTCTCTCTAGCCCCCCGCCGCTTTCTGAACAGCTAAAACGGAGAACCAACGAGCTTCGATCCACCATAGTCAGGGCTAACTACAACACCCAGTTCGTTCAGACTGCCCCAGAGCTCGCCGACTTTCGTCTTGCCACAGCTGGCAATGTCGATCAGATGGATGATGACACTCTTTCCGAGTCATTTCAGAAAACGGTGCTCTTCACAACGTACGACTCATACAAACCTTTCCTGACGAGGTTTTTCGACAAACCATGCAAAGCAAGTGCCGTTACTAACCTGCTTGCCCCTGGACTTCCCGATTTCCTTGGCCAGTCCAGCTCGACGTCTGGCAGACTGGCGAAATGCATCCCCAAATATAACCGCTTGTCGAAAATCAGATCCTCGAATGCAGGATATTTGGGAGTCTCTGATCTTCTCCAGAGACGCACCACAGCATTTTTGCGGTATATGGATTACAGTCGAATAGTCGTTGAGGACGAAGATAATTGTCCTGTGACGACAATCTACCTAACTATTGAACCACCCATCAAGGACAGGACGTCCCTTCATTTGGATCCCGAAAAGGATGAAGAAAAGATGGCAAAATTTAGTATGATGCAAATTAATTCCCCAAATTTCAAGTTCGTGTCACGCTGACTTGTCGTTTTTCTAGTACTTGATCACACCGCCCCATATGCTGTTTCATTCATAAAGAAATGGAGATCTTTTCTTCTCATGCACGCATTCTATGCAGTCGGTAGCCGGTCCCTCGAGACCATCAACGTGGTGTTCCTGAATACCTTTGTGGAATTGATCCGCCACCTGGATGAGGAGTTTGATACGGTGGTGGACTGTCTTGCGAATGGTACTGTCCCAGACCTGGAGGGAATAGCCAACGTCAGGCACCATCTTGAGGTCAGTGCCTAGTACTAATCCAAATGATACCAGAGTCTGAATTTAACTAGTCGAATATTCTGCCAAACCCCGAACGTGCGGCGGAGCTGCGTCAGATCGGTCGCCCGTCTTCTCTACGGGGCTGGTGTGGCCGTGTCTGGCCAAACTTGCGCTCGGTGATCGCAACTTGCAGTGGTTCTTTTGCACAGTCCATCCCATTGGTACGCTTACCATGTGCATATCATATCTACTTCCCTTTACCGCGTTCCTTTGCAGGCTCAGTGGTTCCTTGGCCCCGACGGGGAAATACGTGCTCTTGGTTATGGATCCACGGAGTGCTTCATGGGGTCTCCTTACAACCCAAACGAGTTAAACCAGTTCAAGCTGACTGACAGGGACGTTATCGAGCTTTTGGATATCAGTAAAAGTGATTCAACTGATGCGCTTGCACAACTGGTGAGTACTCTCCGCGAGACAATGTTTCTGACCTGACTTGCATCAAAGTGGGAGGTTGACGTGGGGAAACGATACGAGCCCGTAGTAACGACCGAAGACGGCATGTGGCGATATCGTCTCGGAGACGTAGTCGAGATCTCCGGGTTTGACCCAGTGGATGGAATCCCTATCGTTCAATTCATCGAGCGCCACAAGTATGCCTTCTCCTACACTCACATAGTTCAATTATCGACCCCTTTACAGCATGGTGATGCAATTCACGGACTTCATGTTTACAGAAAAGGAGTTGAGGACAGTCATGTCGTCGGTTGCACTAAGTATGCAGATCACAATGGTGAACTGGACTTCGGCGATTGATAATCGATCCGTCCCTGAGACGATAGGATTCTTTGTCGAGCTCGCTGGCAAACAAGGTATATAGCATGTCTATTTTATATCTCCCTGGCTCACGAGACTCGCTTTCCACCAATTCTTGACCCCCAGTCCCCGATCTCACACTTGCACCCAAACGTTTGCTCGATGAATTATTACGACTAAACGAGAACGTCGAATGGGCCATTGCAACCGATATTTTTCGCAAACCCACCATCCGGCTTGTTCGATCCGGGACGTTTAGCGAGTTCCTACAACTGAAGGTCGACGAGGGGGGTAACACTGGATCCGGACAGGTCAAGATTCCCGTCGTCCTGCCCAAAGCTGCGTATGTGACTTGGTTTGCGGATCGGGTCGTGCAGGAGTTTTGAATCCCGCCGCACTGCCAGTGGGTTGCACCTAGCTTTTCGCACTCGTGTCTTGATCACACCAACGAAATAACGTTTACTTTACACCCTACTTTCCTCGTTTGTTTGCAACGGGTTGAATCAGTTGCCGCATTACAGTGTTGGACTCCGGGTAAATTGGCCATTTCGCCCATTTGAAACCCTAACTCAGGGAGACCGCAATATTTTCTCACGTCTTACTCACGGTCATTGTACTGTTCTCTTTTCGCTCTACATCCAATTATCACCGCCTGACTCTCCACCAATGGCCGCACGCTTGGCTCGGGTGATGCTGATTTCCCCGGAGAAGACCAGACTCGCACATTGAAGTCCCCGAATATCTCTACATATACTTTTGGCATGAATGACGAAGTGCGGACCGTGAGTGGAATGTTTCAGTGCCCTAAAACAGCTGAATTGGCGTTTTGAGCTTTCTATAATAAGATTCACTGCCATCCGTACGTAGTCAGTCGGGAATAGTACGCTGCCAAGGCAGGTTCATATTGACCTTTAGAAGCATCGCAAGACACATGCCAGTGCAAGGAAACGGTATTGTTCTATTTAGTCCAATGAAACACTTTCATTCAAAGCGGTATATATATAGGTCCCCATAATTGCGCCTGCCCATCATCTCGGCCACACATCTTTGCCCCTCAGTACACCAACGATTCATGGCTACAGCAGATGTTCAGTGTGCAATTCCGCCCAACTATAAGTTAGTAATCAACCTGACTGATATAAGTTATCTGATAAGCAATTCTGTTAGTTGGGATCCAGCAGCTATCCCTGCGGATAGCATATGGATACCACCTCGATGGTACAGTTCGATTCCCGGCCACCATCTTTCCCCTTGGTGTTGATGATACATAGGATGATGGCACCGAATGCTCCTTCGAAGACTCACAAGCATACGGACGTCAATGGGCTGGGTGACCCATGGGATCCCGTCCATCCTTCGTTTCATGGTGTCGATCTGGTGAAGATGTGGCAGTTCACCCATAGAGTGCTCATCTGACTAAGTAGTTGAATAGGCAAAGCCGGACCCTCGTCTGAAGGTTCCGGACGTGGAAATCAGATCAGGTAGTGATGACTCGGTTATTGCCTTTGTGGACGTCAACATCCTCGATTCCACTGGCTCAGCACCCTACCGAGGTGATGTGCTTGTCAAAGGAAAGCGTATTGTCAGCGTTGGAGGGAAGCTCACGCCCGAGACACTGCAAGGTGCCCTTGTCATCAACGGCAGGGGTCGCACTCTCATGAGCGGCCTCTGCGACGCACACGCACATGCAACTTGGATCAACTCGCCTACCATTGATGACATCACTGCGATGCCTATCGAAGAGCATACAATCCTGTCTTCCAGGAGCGCGAGACAATTTTTGGACGGCGGCTATACTATGTGTGGTGTGTTTCCGACGTTTTTATCGTTTTCAAGCTAGGATGTGAACAACCTGTTCACAGTGGGTGCGGCAGCTGCCAAGCCACGTATGGATCTTGTTATTCGAGATGCTATACAAGCTGGTGACATCCCCGGCCCTCGTTACCTTGCCAATGGCCAGGAGGTATGTGTCCAAATGTTCCCTTGGGAGGACGCTACATCGAACCCACTAGATGGCGCCACGCGCTGGTGCACTGTCTGAAAGCATCACTACATACGTGGAGACTGCCGAGGAGATCACGAATGTCGTCAGCTCATTCGCTGATGCAGGTGTTGACAGCGTTTGTGTCTCTTTTTCTTCAGTCACCTTTACATTCTGAATCAGCCCCCAGATCAAATTATCCATGAGTGGGGATGAAATCCTGGAGGATCTTCGTGCAGAGGTCACTACGTTCACCGATGAGCTTGTTGCTGCAGGTGTCGAAGCTGCTCATGCCAAGGGAATTCGTGTTTGCTCTCATGCGCGCTCCGATAAAGCTATCCGTCAGTGCCTCCAGTATGGAGTCGACATTCTGTACCATGGATGTGAGTCGTCGTCCTTTACTAAACTGCTTTACTAAAGCGACATAGCGTTCATTTCCGATGAATCTATGGATGCCCTTGAAGCACAGAAGGACCGGATCTACGTCGCCCCAGCTTTAAACATCCTTTACTCGACCTTGCTCGTCGCTGAGAAAGCCCAATGTATGCCCTTGCACAGGTTCAGTTTTGCTCGTGGGTACCTAATCTTGGTGATTCCGCAGTCGGTTTCACGTCATCCGCTGTCCCGAAGTATAGGCGGGAACTGGATATATGCATTGCCGCCTTGAAAGAGATGAAAAGACGTGGTATCAAAGTTCTTCCAGGCGGTGATTATGGGTAACGTTTTTGGATCCTTCAAAAGGCCTAGTCTGATTTGCTTCGTATCAGCTTCGCCTGGACGCCACACGGGTATATAACTTTTGATGGGTCGAATCAGAACTAACTCTATCTAGTTCTTACCAGGACCTTGAGCTATTCGTCAAGCTCCTTGACTTCACGCCGATAGAAGCCATCTTGTCCGCCACAGCCCTAGGCGGGGAGCTTATGTTGCATCCCCATGAGCTGGGAAAGGTTCAACCAGGTTATTATGCAGACCTTTTACTTGTAGACGGCAACCCGCTCGAGGACATCAGCGTTCTGACGCCGACCAACGGGAAGCTCGATATTATAATGATCGTGGGTGGTCACTTAATGACTCTTTGAAACGGTCCGTCAGTATTAAGCGCAATTTGCAGAATGGACAGATTCACAAAGCCAAGCACGTGTAGGGAGCGGGAGAATGCATCAGAGTCATCAAGTAGCACTTTGTTCTATAACGTTGTAGGAATATGTTGTCATATCTGCTGCACAACTTTACGTTTGGACTTGGTATACACCATTCAGTATGCGGGACATCAGGCGAGGTCAAACTTGTCTCTAGCGAGGTCACTATCAGCCTTGCATTCTAACGATACTTCCCAATCGGCTGCATTGCACTTATACAGACTCATGCACCCACAAGTGGTGATCCTAGAAAAGGAACCCAATGGCAGTCGGTAAGATGACACATCCTACACACCGGATCTACACATAGATCGAGGACAATCGGCGATTGTAATTTGGACATCATCGCCGAAATGATATAAACATGACAGCAAACGTGGAAATCAAACCGCGATCATATGTAGCATGCGCACGATGCAAATGCTACCATCAGATATGTTTCTTGAGTGCCTCCGCACGCGCGAGATATTCCTCCATACTCGCCCGAATACTAATTCTGGTCTTCTCGTTTGTCTCGTCTGTTGATGGCAATGTTCATCGTTGAGTACAGTGATCATCGAGTCAGACAAGAAGCATAAAACGTACATTTCTGGGCAAGCATGAAATAGTCAAAGGCTCCATTGTAAAGCTCGTAGGCAGATCTGTAGTTCTTTTTAACGTCTTGCTGTATTGCTCGTTGAGTGATCTCAATTGCAGTCTGGACGAATTTCGGTGGGAAGCCGCCATGATATTTGAGTGAACAATGTAAGTGAGTCACACACAAACGGAGTACATACGTGGAGGAAAACCGCCTCGGGTGGACGGGGAGGTGTGCTGAGATTGACATTATTTTCCGTCGATTCTTCGGATGATCCTAAATATCTCTTGATCGCCTCAGCTCTCGAGAGATATTCTGCGACCTCTGACTGGATCAACGATTTTGACTGTTCATTGGGTTCATCTGTACTGGCTTCCTATGAGCAGAGTTACAAGCGGACGCGTGTAAAAGGTAGAGGGCAGAAAGATACAAACATCGCTGTGCAAACATGAAATGATCCATGGACTTCATGTATTGTTTGTATGCACATGCATAGTCATGTGAAGCATCCGCGTCAATCGCCCGTTTCGCGCACTGGAATGCCTCCTGAACAGCTGCTCAGTCGGAGTTACCCGTGCTGGGGCACTAGCACTATCTCACTGACATCGAGGATGACCGATTGTGCCGTGATATGGCCTTTGTTTATTCTATCAATGTCTTCCACGAAGCCCGCACTTGCTTGCTTGCGCTTCTCGGCTTGAATACGTTGCCTAATGTCTTCTGCCCTGTTCAGGTATTCATCTGATTTTGCTTTCAAAAGCGCCCTCGACTTTTCATTCATTTCAGCTGTAGATGGGCACGGGTATCCGTGGAAACATCGGATGAGTGCAAGATGATGTAGTAAAAACGCACATTGCTGTGCGGCCATGAGATAGTCAAGAGCCGCCATGTATTGGGCATACGCTTCAGTGTAGTCATGATTATCTTCTGAGTCAATGGCGTGAGAGAGAAGCTCAAGGGCCGTCTACGGAAAATCAACAATTGGAGCAATCGCCAAGCCAGGGTACTCGCTGACATCGAGGAAGCTAGCTTTCTCCATGTTCGGCACGCACAATCGATGGGGTTTAATCAAAAAATATGGAAGCTTGAAGTTGTTGAGGTTGATATTTCAAGAGCCCCGGTCAGATTTAATATTGAACTTTGGCTGCGGAATCCCGGGAGTTATCTTGGCTCTGGAAGCACTGCTAGAAGCTATAACTATAATGTTATAATTGGGACCGTCTGGAAAAAAAAGGAGAATGATTCGAGAACTTTCAAATGGATTTGGACGAAGCACAGCTACAGGAGCATACGTGAAAATTATTTAACCACTCGTGCGAACCAAAATATGAAGCTTTAAGGATCGGTGATTGACCCCAAATAAATAAGCATACGATGGACTGAGAGAAAGAGCACGTCCCAGAAGTTTTCTGTTTGTCCAGAAGCGACGATCATCGAGGGGGGGACGAAGGCCAGTGAGTCACTCTTGCTCTTGTTAAGAAAAGATCGATTGCGTCAAACGAGTGCGCGCAGCACTACGAGAAGGTGTCTGAAATGCTCAGCCGTATGGAGCTTTGCTCGCACAGTGGATAGACCAGTCACAAACGCCATCCAGGACAAAGGACCACTGCACAGACTCGAATTGATTATGTTGAAGGAAACCCGTGTAAGCCCATTGGCGTAACTTATCTTGGGCGAGAGATGTGCCATTTGAGGATAATAGAAGGCCCCCTGGGGCCTTGCTTGTACCGTCAACCATAAGGTTGTCCAAAGGACGTAAAGATGGTGCGCGGGGTGAACCAAAGATAGAGTGAATGGGAAGGGGCTAGAAAAAGGGATTGAGGAACATCGAGCACCCGCATCAGCTGCCAGGGTGTCTCTGGAGGGTATAACTCCTCGTTGATGTAACTGGGCCTAGCTCTCCGCCCAAAAATACAATCATGGTCACATTATCAGTGACTCGAATAAATTTTGACCAAGGTATCTCGAACTGAAGAAGAGACTGTCACAGTATGGCCCGGTTCTTTCCGGACTCCGCCGGACCGCAGTTTCTTTCTTCATCCGAGAAATGGACTTACTCAACCAACCTTGTCTCCCTGTTGCCAACCACCGTGAGCATGTTCTACGATGCTCTCACTTGTTTCGTGACTGAGGTGAATTGGGACGAGTGGAAGCGCCTGAGCCAGGGAAGTATATATATAATGTGTTGGATCAAAACGAGTGAAACATAAACCAGTAAGTACTGCCACCGGAAGTACTAGCAAGCACTGAACTTTGAAGGAAATTACTCGTCCTCTAGTACTTAGTAGCGGGGTCCCCTCGTAATCGAAAATTGGTCGTCACTGCCAGGAATGGACAGTGACGGTATGCTACTCGGAGACTATCTCTTCCTCGGCTGACCCAATCCCAGTGGAACTTGAAACGACAAAAATTCACATCGGAATTTTAGCAGATCAAACGCCATGCGGCTGCACAACGGCACAACTCGAACTCCCCCCAGACCTCTGATGTGGCTTTCCTGGTTCCTTTGTGCCATTCTGCCGATGGTTGGCATCCAAGCAGCGGCCCTTCAGCCCCAGATTCCGTCTCTGCAATCATTCTATCCTGACCAACCGGGCCAAGTGTTCATTCTCAGTCCAGAAACACAGATATTCGTCGACGAAACTCATGCATTTGACCGCGGCTCTCAATCCAATGGACCAACCCTGCATGACTTTGCAGAGACTTTCCATTTGGATATGATTCATATGACATCTTTTGCCTTGCCCCCAGTTCGCATTGTACCATTCAGTCAAATCCGTTTTGAGGACTATCATTCAGTCATCGTCCTCACTCTCGGTCCCTCAATCAATCACACGCTTTACTCCGGCGCACCTACACTTGAAGCTTATGACTTTTTTATCTCGAATACCTCATATGTCATATCTGGCTCTGGGTCGATTGGCGCGTGGTGGGGAACAAGGACACTACTGCAACAGCTCGCATTATCTGAGCCAGACCTCAATGGAGCTTACACCCTCCCAACCGGGAACGGGACTGATGGTCCTGGCTGGGAAGTGCGAGGTTTCATGCTCGACACAGGACGTCATTGGTACACTACTGCGTTCATTGGTGAGTATTTTCTCGCGAAAACCAACTCCCCGTGCTTACCAACGTTTTAGCCGAGCTCTGCACATATGCCTCCTTTTTCAAGATCAACGAATTCCATATCCATGCCTCTGACAATCTCTGGATACCTTCACTGCTCTATGGCCCTGGTTGGCGTTCGTTATACTCTGGGTTTCGGTTCAAGCCGTCCCGGGACTCCCCGGTAGCTGGCCTCGTCCCCCATCTTAACGAGTCATGGAGTTCCACTGACTTTGCTGATCTGCAATCACATTGTGCACGACATGGCGTGACCATTGTGCCTGAGATCGACACCCCTGGACATTCCCTTGTGATATCACAGTGGCGCCCCCAGTTGATGCTTAATGGGACACCAGATTCCCTCAATCTGAGCTATCCCGAAACTATACCCACCATTCAATCGATTTGGTCCCAGTTCCTTTCTTGGTTCACGTCTCCCGAAGTCTCGATTGGTGCTGATGAATATCCATCATCACTCGCTGACCAATATATTTCGTTCATCAATGAGATGTCATCTTTCATTGAAGGTGTCAGTGGGAAGAGCATTCGTGCCTGGGGCACGTACGAACCAAGCGATAAGACATCCGTGTCGACCAACGTGACGATACAGCATTGGAACTTTCCAGCTGCTTCGATCCCTCTGAATCTCCTTCACTCTGGCTATCGAGTCATCAATTCTGAACAAGCTTTCCTCTACCTCGACGGGAAGATTCCTGCGGGAGGCTTCCCGCAGATACTTAATGTTTCCCTCTTCTTTTCTGGAGCCACTGTGGGAGGCAGTGGTTGGGCGCCTAATATCTTCACTGCGAGTGATCCCGCGAATAATACAGTACACAGTATCGCAGGCCTCAGGGGTGCTATCTTTGCCCTCTGGAATGACTGGGGATCAAATGCCACGACACACCTGGAGACCTACTACCAGCTGTCACAGTCGCTAGCCATCTTTGCAGAGAAAACTTGGGCAGGATCTGGAATTCGCTCATCTGAGCTGACGATGGAACAGTTCGAGACGGCTTATCCTCCACTTAACGCTCGGGCCCCCGGACAGAACCTTAATCGTGCCGTGAAGAACAAGACATCAGGCGACGTCTTGTTCACGTTCGAAGACTTGCCTTCCTTTCCATTTCACACTGGCGTGGACTCTGTTGGTCCGCCATACACCCTCTCTTTCAGTATACGACCTCGTGTTGCGGATGTGCGGACAACGGGGGATACTAAGATTGCCCAACTATTCAAAGGAATAGATTCTGCGTTATATGCATCTTCTCTCACGTTCTCTTCTAATGCAGAATATTATCCACTCCCACCTGCATTCCAACTGGAGCCGGACATTTGGACGAACGTGACCATTCAGGCAACTAGGGAATACACGTTCGCGATCGTTATCGAGGAGGGTGGTCGTACAGAGACCTATTGGTATCAAACCACGCTGAATATATGGGGCGATTACCTCACACAAGCCAACATGTCGTTCGCTGCGCCGTCCGCAATAATTGGGAGTGAGGGTTTCAGGGGCGACATGGCAAACGTTGTGTTGCGTATTGATTGAATATGAGATCCTAGTCGCATTTCTCACACATGTGTTCTGTCGAGGCCAGCTGACGTGCTGCGCTTAACTTGCTCGGAGTCTTCCGAAGGTAAGTACTGGGTTTTCGTTATGCCGTGAGCAAGTATACCTTGTCCTCAACCCACCATGCACCCCCTCGAATCGCTGCGTCCCCCGCAAGATTCAATAGCACCACAGGAAGCACTGGTGTAGAGATAGAGGTAAGCAGTGCAGATACTTGCCCCCCATTTACACTGATGGGAATTTGGGGATGATCCCAGTCTTAGGTCGCATCCTGTACAGAGCCCAAAAGAGTTGTAATTCATTCCATTTGAAGTTTTGCATCTGTCAAATTGTTGTAGCACTGCCTATTCCCATTCACTCTTGAGTCGTACAGCAAGTTTTGTGACAAAGGTTGCAACTGATCCAGGTGAGTACATAGATGATCCGAGGTTGCAGCATGTGCGATCAATTCTCGTCGCACAAATTGGACACTGCATTTCAAGGATTTACACCAACCTGTATGTTCTGTATCGAAGGCCTTCCCATCTTATCCCCACTCTACTTCCTGCGATGCAACTCCATCTGTCGATCGCTTTAATAGAAAGTGTTCAAGGCAAATGACAGCGATTAATAAGTCGTCACTTGAACGATTGCCATTCACATCGTTCAAAAGTCTCCACAGCTGAAGTATGGGTTTCTCGACTCCATTCTCCTCGTCCCAGCGATCGGTCACACAGACTAAAAAGCAGTCAAGCCCTATTTTTCCGCATGCACACGGAGCTCCTCTCGTGCCGCCTGTGCTAGCATGGGTACCGGTTTATGTGCTACCTCCCTTCCCTCTCTCCGTTTTCCAGGATGCCCGACACCACTTGTCATACCCGGTCAACCACCATCCGTCTCATCCTCATGACCAACAACACTCGTCCTCCAGTTCCCAGTTGGTTCCGGCGCCGAACGCCTGTCCGCAATGTCAACGACAACCAAAGGATCCGCACCACCGTTTTTGTTCTGTTGCATGCAGCCAGTCTGCTGCCCGCTCTGCTCCGGAACTGAAACCTCTTTTTGCGCACCAACACGTGTTCCTCGATAGTGCGTATCGCAGCGGTTTCTGGGAGTAGCACATTGACTCGCTCGTCTCCTAGTTGCAAAGGTGTTCATGCAAAGCTGGAGGTCAGAACCTGGAGAAGTCCGCCCAAAGGTAGTAGCGGTCTATATGATCACTTGGACGGAATCATCCCAAACGAGCTTCGAGCAATATAGGTGAAGCGCTCGGGGTTTCCGTGTCTACCATTGTCCCTGGGCTAATTGGACCGAACAGGAATGCCATCGAAGACCGGCGACATTTCAAGCGTAGAGGCTCTTTCCCAGGGAATGAGAAGAAGCTGTTCCGGAGTACACGTCGCGCGTGTAACTTGGGCGAGGGGGGGAACCTCTCACTCTGCCATGACAAGGATTGCTGGATATGTGAAACGATCCGGTACGGGTTTGAACCGCACCTTGAACGGAAACGGAATACTCCATTGTATGTTTCTTTTTTTTTTCTATGGATACGTTCGTGAGGTTTCTGATAGTTACGCGTCTAGGGAAGCAGGTGGTATCCGCCTCGGCGCTGGGATCTATACTACTTGTTCGTCTTCCAAGTCAGGATCTTTCCTCTTTTCCTGATGAATGATAGAATCTAATCTGCAGCTTTCATTTCCAGGGCAGATCAATACGCTGTAAACATTTACACTCCTAATTCGAGCATCAAGGCCATGCTGGTCTGCCGCGTCGTCGTCGGCAAGCCATATGTCATGTACCGCGAAGACCCGAGAATCAGAAGCCCGCCTTTGGGCTATGACTCTGTGCGTCACCTAACTCACCTCCGGTTCGCTCGTGTCTCGTCTTTCTCATTTTTATTTGTCATACGTAGGTATTGGGGGAAACGGGTAGCAGTAGCGTTTTCGACGACGACGAGTGTGTTGTCTACAACGAGGACGCTATCCGTCCTGCATATCTCGTCTTGTACGACACGGGGCGCGGTGCCTGAGAGAAACGATGGGTCTCTTTCGGACCCGCGTGACCTCGTTCATTGTGGCTACACGGGCGCCGCGGGATCATGTCTGGGGGGGCGAATCGGGGGTGTGGAGACGTTTTACCTGCGTCAATCAACGGACTTTGGTCGCCGTTATTCCTCGAATACCGTCACTTTTTTTTTTTACCTAGACTCTATAGAGGATGCTGTGCGATGAGGGTCAGCATGTCGGGTTCCTGTATGTTTGTTCTGTATAGAACTCGCATCATCGCATTACTAGAACATCTTCCATTTTTCCAAGTGCGAGGATGGCCAGCAAAATACAGCAACAACGGGCGATGCAATAATTCTATGGTGAGATAGTCGACATATACAGTATATATAACAACGTCCTCAGAGACATGGTACCCAGGATTGCGATGACCACTGGCAAAAGTTCGCGTAGACTGGTAGTGCTATACATACCAAGTACTAGGCCTTCCAGCAAGTCATGTGTGCGTGGTTCGGCACAGATGCCGGAGAGCCATCTATGCCATGAAACACCTGGGTCATTGACTCGTCGTAATTCGGTCACAAAAGTCCCAACCAGCAGCGCCTCCGCATCGCTCTCCGCAGCGTGTTGATAGATGGGTCCCTTGAGTTGGTGATTGGACCTATGAGCATGGGTTGAAGCGCCAGCGGAGTCATTGCTTTGATTCCTAGTTCGAACCAATCTACCAACATAGCCCCAAGATACGAGTTCAAGCTTCAGACGCTCGTCTCTAGGCAATGACTCATAGACGTTAATTGCTGCTACCCTTTCGACCCGTGGCGCGACCGTTTTCCCCGCATCTTCCTCGCACCGACATGACGTGAACAGTGAGCGTAGTGTGGCGTTATCTTTTTCATTTTCGATCGTCATAGATAAAGGGTTATAATGCAAGTCTGTTTCACACCTCCATAT